>NBIL01029992.1:0-11160 GCA_002752925.1 Viola pubescens var. scabriuscula
TTCATTGCACGTGACGAAAAAGGGAAACCGGTTTTCACGGGTGCCCTTTTCCTTCCTCACAGATCTGAGGCGCAAACAGCGGAGGCTCTAGCGCTGAGAGATGCTCTGATTCAGGCTAGGCAATGGGGTTGTGACAATATTATTGCTGAGTCGGACTACCTGTTGAATATCTCAGCTCTGTTGACTGGGGAGTTTCCCTTGAACTACACAGGACTGGTGATGGAGGAAGTTTCTAGGATCGCGTCCTCTTTTACCAGTTGCCTATTTCGCCACACTCCGCGGTCTCTGAACGTCCCGGCTCACGAATTGGGACAATTTGCTTTGATTTCCGGTTTAGGAAATGTATGGGTAGGAGAATACCCCGAGTCGATCGCGTTTTTTGTATTTACTGATCTTTAGTAATGAATTTCTTCCTTTAAAAAAACAAAAAAAAAAAAATTTTAGATTCATCTCCTTTTTTTTCTATAAAAATAATAATATCTAGTACTTGTTTATTGGAGCAGTAGAAAAATCTTTATTTAAAAAGAATATATTGTTGGTAATGAAACATTTCTGAACAAGAACGGTTATTATATGCTTTGTTGTGTGGTAGCAGTGGGCACTATATAGAATCTGCCACCATCCATACCACACATAGCCGTTTGTCATTTTTAACATCCACGTCCAGCCAACCGTCCGCTTCCGCTACACACATTCTTCCTCGTTTTTCACATCTTAGAGCTTGTTCGTATTGTTTATATTTTTAGTTTTCTATTTTTTTTCTTGTTTTTTAAAATACAAAATAAAAAATAAGAAATCATTTTTTCTGATTTTTAAAATTATATTTTTATTTTTATAGATTATTTACTTAAAAAAATAATTAAAAAATAAAAAATTATTTTACCAAACAAAGAAAATGATAACGAATAAACTTTTAACAAACAATTTCTTAATCTTGGTTTATACTACTTGTCTTTCAAAATATAATTCATAATCTTCTTTTACAACAATTAAAATAATAATTAAAATTACAACAATTATAATCTTCTTTTATAACTCATAATCTTCTTTTACAATAATTAAAATAATAATTANATTATTTTTGATATATTTTTGACAAATTACTCTCAATCGTTTTATTAATTACATCTAATTAACACTAATTTTAATTTATCAATTAATTGATGAAAATAATATTTATTTAAAGAAAAAAAAATTATCTACATGTCATTCATCTATTTGAAGAGGAGGGAATAGTATAAAAAAGGGGAAAAGAAAAAGCTGCAAAACAACTTTAAATATCTAAAACCGCGCCAGAAGACAGACTGGAGATAAGACCAAAGAGAGAGAGAGGGCGGAAATACTGAACTCGTATGGCCGCCACCGGAGTTTGTTTTACAGGCTCCGGTTTTTCACCGGAGGCGGCGGCGGCGGTGGTGGTGGTACGTGCTTCTGCCACGTCACTGTCATCGTCTAGTAATTTGAGAAGCAACCGGTTACCGAATGTGAGCGGTAAGCGATTGGCTGTCTCGATTGAGCCGGCGCTGGTGATAGCAACGCAAACTGTCAGAACCTCGACGTCGTCGTTTCGAGAAGGTGGAAAGTTGGAGGAGGAGGGGATTAATCTGTATTTGAAGGAGATAAAGAAGACAGAGGGAGGAGGAAAGAAGAAGAAGAAGGGATTGAAGGATTATTTCGAGGAATCAAAAGATTTGATTAGATCGGACGGTGGTGGTCCGCCTCGCTGGTTCTCTCCTTTGGAGTGTGGGTCCCGCTTGGATAAATCTCCCCTCCTCCTCTTCTTGCCCGGTAATAATAAGCAAATTCATTAATTTATTTCTTGCTTAACTTAAATTTTACAGTTTAATTTATTTTATATTTTTCTGTGATAAGAAATTCTTTTGTATAACTTACTAGTTCATCTCTCCAATTAAATGATTTATTTGGAATTTTACATATATTAAAATAATCACTTTTTACACGTTTTAAGCTTATATTAGTCACTAATACACTTTCCAAATTTATTGCAATTTGTAACTTATGAGAAAAATAAAAAATATTAACTAAACAACATTATAAATAAAAAACGGACAACTAAAAAGAAAAAAGGTAATATGAACCAAACTTAATAACTATAAAAATTTGGAAGGAGTACCCTCTGGTCTTATTTTAAATTACAATACTTTAATATTTCTATTAATTACATTTCCTGAATAATTAGGGATAAATTAGTAAATTTTAATAAAAAGTCACATAAAAAGTAGTAAAATGTCATTTAATTTTAGACAAACAAAAACTTAAAAACGTTATTTAATTTGAGACGGAGAGAGTAGATGAACTTATTTAGGGAAATAGTTTATTTTTAAAAGGTTGTTCAATTATATTTTTCAAAACAAGAGTTGGAAATTTGGAGTAATTAATTACTCATTAATACATATTTTTTCATTGATTAATATGAGGAGTAATTATAGAATAATTCGATTTTTTTCAATTTTTAAGACAACGGTTAACCTTTTATTAGAATTTCCTTGATATATGTATTTTTTTTAGTTTAACATCTATAAAATAATTGAGGGACTAACCTTAGTTGATATCTAGTAGTGCGACCACAGCAGTTAGCTAGTTAAAAATGAACAAATGGGGGCCTGACTTAATAAATGATTTCTTGCTTAACTTAAATTTTAGAGTTTAGCCTTGTAAAAAAATTATAGTTTTAATTATGAAAAATGCTTGAAATACAAACTATTTTACAAACTATTTTGTATCAGTGGATGTGTTAAAATATGATAGAGGTTTATCCCTTTCTACTTTAATTATTTATCGCCGCAACTTACCAACGTGGTGTATAACACATCGGTTCAATTTTAGCTCGGACACAAGATTTAAAGTTTGACATTTTCTTTTCGGTTTATCATTAATGTATGATTAATAAAAGAT
This sequence comes from Viola pubescens var. scabriuscula, assembly GCA_002752925.1. NCBI lineage: Eukaryota > Viridiplantae > Streptophyta > Magnoliopsida > Malpighiales > Violaceae > Viola > Viola pubescens. The sequence goes on from NBIL01029992.1 coordinate 2,917, forward strand.
TATGCATTTTGCAGGAATTGATGGGGTTGGACAAGGACTTATTAAGCATCATCATTCCCTTGGAAAGTAGGTTGTCTTAAATGCTTGATGCTCGTTGCAATGCTAAGCTGTTCTACTTCTTCCTAACCTGATTTTTGCTTCCTCTAACTAGGATTTTTGACATATGGTGCTTGCATATTCCAGTTAAAGACAGGACGTCTTTTACAGGTCTGTTCAGTCTTCATTCTGTCAATGGTTTCATGAGTGTTCTGTGTGTGATAGGGACAGTGAGGAGTGATTCTGATTGTGTATCTATGTGTGTATTCTTCACAACTCTCATGTGCAGGTCTAGTGGCGCTGGTCGAAAGAACAGTCATGTCAGAGTATCGCCGTTTCCCTAATAGGCCCATATATCTTGTTGGTGAATCCCTTGGAGCATGCCTCGCATTGGCTGTTGCAGCTCGCAACCCTGACATTGATCTTCTACTTGTTCTAGCGAACCCAGGTGAAACACGGGATCCTCGTCAAACCTTGTTAATTTCAGGAGTGCTTTTGGTAAATCGTTTTCTCACCTCATGTAGTTTTTGATTCATGTCCTTATCGCAGCAACATCTTTTCAGAAATCACTGGTGCGGACTTTTGTACCTTTACTGGAAATGATACCAGACCAACACCAGCTTACCCTCCCCTATATACTGAGCTTAATGACAGGTACACATCCCTCCATTAGAGTAACACGTTCTTTGCTACTTGCTAGAGTTTGATGCGATTGCCTGCTAATTTGTTAGCTTCAGGCAAGTTTTAGTTAAGTATTTGAAACTGCTATAGAAACACTGATTCTAGTATGCCTGCATCTGTTTCTCTGTCACTGTCTCTAGTACGGGTCGTTCAAACTAAAATGTGGATAAACATGGTGAATTTCATAGCGATACAATATTTTCCCAATATAATCCCCCAAATTGTTACATTAGGTGATCCTTTGAGGATGGTGATGGATAATACTGTTAAAGGTGTTCCTCCACAACAAATTATTCAAGGATTATCACAAGATGTTGTTGCAATGTCATCTTATCTCAATGTAAGATTCATCTTAGGACTTGGTTTTGAAAGTGAATATATACTCTTCAATCTATGGGAAAACAGCCATACACTATTTTTACTCATTATATCAAGCCGTTAGTGATCAGCATCTCTAGTGTTTGTGGCTATTTAAGGTAGCATTAATTCAATTTGACCGACAAACAAAAAGAGCCAAGCAGGGCATGTGTTGAATTCTATAAATATATTACCAAGCAGGACATGCGAAAGGAACTGATGGTTTGTGTCACAGGTTCTTGCTGATATATTACCAAGAGAAACACTCCTCTGGAAGTTAGAGATGCTAAAATCAGCATCATTATATGCCAACGCACGCCTCAGTGCCATGAAAGTTCATACATTGATACTTTCCAGGTCGGTCTTATTTGCATAATCCATCGTATATTAACTGCTGACTGCTGAGTGATAGACAAAGAGCTCAATAACAATGAGCGCATTATAATTCTTCCTGTTGGTTCTCTAATTTTTTTAAATGCATATTTACGGTATAGCTTGTCAAGAAATAACTTCTTGATCATCCTAATTCTTGCATTCTGCTATATGTTATCAAACTTTTGGGGTTGAGTTCAATGTTTGGCTTTTCAGTGGAAGGGATCAGTTGCTACCAAGTACAGAGGAGGGTCAAAGACTTTTTCAGGCACTTGCAAAATGTGAGAATCGTAGGTTTAATGACAGTGGTCATTTCCTCTTTTTGGTAGGATGAACTATCTAACTCTGTCTGATGTGTGTGTGAGTGCATCTAAGAGTTTATCTTTAACCTTTCATCAACTTCTTTGACGTTTTATTTGAGATTTCTTATGTGTAACAGTTACTTGCATTTGTGGCAGGAAGATGGTATTGATTTGGCTACCATCATCAAGGGCGCTGCTACTTTCTATCGTCGTGGAAAATACCATGACTATGTTTCAGATTTTGTAGAACCAACCCCTCCTGAATTCAAAAAATTACTTGAATCAAACAGGTAGCTCGAGTTTATTGTATGTACAAGTCATTTATCTCATTTAATATCATTAAAAGAAACAATACCTTCCTTACATAGATGAATACAATTCTAGAGCTTTCTTACTATTAGATTCAATTTTCTGCAGAACAATACTGGACTGTTATTTATGCCTAGTTCTGTTCTATACCACCTTGGGCGGCTTGTAACTAATTTATCAATTATTACAGCCAGCATGTTAGTTACTTTAATGACAGTAACTGAAGTTGTCGTACTTCAGCTTTTATCTTCAGGTTACAAGCCCTGTGATGCTATCGACTTTAGAAGGTGGGAAAGTCGTAAAGGACCTGGCAGGAATTCCTTCAGAGGGACCAGTCTTGTTTGTTGGTTACCACATGTTACTGGGACTAGAGTTGGTTCCAATGATATCAACATTTTTATTGGAAAGAAATATTCTTCTCCGAGGGATAGCACATCCATTGCTTTTCATGAGAAAAAAGAAAGAAGGAATATTACCTCCATTGTCAGAGTTCGACTATCTAAGGTTAATGGGTGCAGTTCCTGTGTCCGGAAGCAATTTCTTCAAACTTCTGTCTTCAAAGGCTCATGTGCTATTGTATCCAGGAGGTATGCGTGAGGCCTGCCACCGGAAGGTAAATCAGTCAGTGTACTTTTTACAGTGACCAACTCTCTTACTTTTTGCCACTCATTACAGTAATCTTGTATTACAAACTAGAATGTAATGTTCTGTTCGTTTTCACGTTACCATTTACACTTAGAAGTCTTTTAATACAGTCTTCATACTTCTCAGGGTGAACAATACAAGTTATTCTGGCCAGAACAATCTGAGTTTGTAAGGATGGCAGCTCGGTTTGGTGCCAAAATTGTGCCATTTGGTGTCGTCGGAGAAGATGATTTTGGTGAAGTAAGTAGACGCAATGAATTGCCAAACTGAAGTACTAGCTAGCTTTGTCATAAATCAGTACAGTTATAACAAATTAATTTAAATTCTAGTGTTCTCTGATTCTCATCTCCTACCTATGGAGTTATTCCCAAATTTCTAAAGATAATGATAAAGAGTATTTATGATCATCCCAGGTAGTCTTTGATTACGATGACCAAATGAAGATTCCATTCTTCAGAAATTTTATAAAAGAAGTATCAGAAGAGGTTGTAAAAGCAAGGTGTGCTCTTTTTTTCTCCATGTATTCCGTTTTTTCCTAAAACGAAATGATATGATTTTCCTTGATGGTCTTTTTTTCTTTTCATGTTCTTGTGATGATAGGACTGAAGCTACTGGCGAGCTGGCGATCCAAGATCCACACTATGTAGGAATTCTACCAAAACTTCCAGGCAGATTCTATTACTATTTCGGGAAAACGATCGAGACAGAAGGTACGGTCACTGCACTATATTTCTTTGTTGGAATGCTTACCAATGTTGTGACTTAGCCACCCGGACAAGTTAGACATCACAAACTCGTATAGAAATGAGCCTGTGTGAACAAACACATACCAAATCTTGCAGACATATTTGTGCAGTTCTTAATGCGAAATGTATTGATCATGTTTTGAAGGGAGGAAGCAGGAGCTAAGGGATAGGGAGAAAGCACACGAAGTATACTTAGAAGTGAAATCAGAGGTGGAAAATTGCATGGATTTCTTGTTGCAGAAGAGGGAAACCGATCCATACAGGAATATATTGGCCCGAGCTGCTTACCAGGCCACACATGGCTTTAATTCTGAAGTTCCGACATTCGAACTATGATTTAAGTCAGTCTGCTTATTCAAGTTTGATCTTCATACGAGCGTGTGCATTGGTCGGGTGTTAGGATTACTCATTCATATTGTACACACTCTAATTTATCTTCTCTTTTTCCCTATGCTTCATTTTTCACATTCAAACCTAAAAATTGGGTGTTAGGATTACTCATTCTTATTGTACACACTCTAAATTTATCCTCTTTCCCTGTGCTTCATTTTTCACATTCAAACCTAAAATATAGGTTGAATTAACGGTGAATGAAATTCTAGCCAATCAATCACAACCAAAATTGAATTTTTTTTTTCTCTTGTACAATCACATTGCTTTATTTTCAACTATTTACTTTTCAGATTTTTTAAGTGTCATTTTGGTCTTTTTGTACGAGATTAATTTTCTTTGAGCACTTTATTAAGCTCGAAAGAGTCTTTTCTAACGTTTCTCGACTCAAACCTGAAAATAAAAGTGTTTTAATACTTATTCTAGCCATTACACGCAAGATTTTAAAAATTGATGATTTTGTCAAGTTGAACAAGGCAAAAGAAAGACGAAATAAGGGCAAAAGAAAGATGAAATAAGGGGGTAATAACATTTTGGATTCTATACTCGTCGAAAACTGTTATAATAAATCCTCCGTTTGTTTTGAAGCTATAATAGACCCTGTACTCGTAGGAAATTGCTATAATAGACATTATGTTAACACGTGACACATTCTTCCGTGACTTTAATTTTTTTACTTTCTTCCCTTCCGAAATTCCATGTCAAATTACACGTGTGTTCCTACTGAAAACTAATTCTCTGCTACACTTCCCGCCGTTTGCATTGAAAACAAACCAGAAATAAAAAGAAACAGAGAGAGAAAGAGGCACCAGTTTATTCACATCTAAATCCCTAATCCCCATTCCCAAATTGAAATATCATCAAAATTTCTCTACTCTATTTTATTCTTTAAGTGCAACACTCGAACACAGCAACAAAGATGTCAGGAAATTCTTCACCATCGATCTCTAGCAGTTGACGCCGTGAAAGTAGAGGCAGCAATAGAGAATTGACGTCGCTTGAGAAGCAAAGAGAAATCTTGGATTACGAGCCGCCAATCTTCTGCAAGTGTGGGTTGAAGGCACCAAGATGGATATCCTGGACCGACAAACACCCAGGCATGCGTTTCTACAAATGTGCTAGGGCATATGGATATGGTGGTTGTGGCTTCTACCAATGGGTGCATCAACCAGTAACAGGTTTGGGTTCGTGAAGTGGTAATGAAGTTGAGGGATCGCTAGAAAAAAGATGGCCAAAAGAATTGCAGATTTTGAAGCTGAGAACGCGAGGCTAACACTTGAGAATGAAGGAATGATGACTGATATAAGCATTGGCAGTCAAACTGAGATGAAGGGTGTGTTAGGTGAGCTTAGGTGCATGAAAGAGGTTGTCAATTAAGTAAATAAGGATGTTCGGGTACTAAAAATGATATGTGTATGTCTAGTTTGTATTATTTCTTGGTTTATTATGTGTAGCCACAACTGAGAAGGACATGGAATGGTGTTGTGCTATTTATAATTAAGAATGAATGATTGTCTCTTGGTAATGTTGTTGTGATGATCATTATGTCTTAAAATACTAAATTGCAAATAACCAAGTGTTAGTTTGTTGATCATCGTAGCAAATAACCAAATAAATTAATGAACAAAGTTTTCTCATAAATAGCTCCTTATGGAGTGAATTACATCAAAAGATAACCTGGTTGCAATCTCAAAAGAAAAGCTAGAGTTTGCCTCCTTACAAAACATTAAAATCAAAACTAACATAACTAACACTCATAATTCAATCACTTGGGTATCAATAAATCAACCACAACACAAAGTACCTAATATATTATCCTTTCATTACAACCTAAAAACAAAAAACTTCTTGGAACAATTAGGGGATCCAAGGTTTTTTTGCTAGGTTAGGTTGTCCTGATGTAGATTCTTGGGTACCAATGGCATCGTATGTCCTTTTCCTCATCATAATAATGTCCCTTGGTGAATTGGCTTCTGGCTTCTATTGTGTAGAAGGTGGCCTTGGAGTATAAACTACTGCATTTGGTGGCCTTGGAGTAGATGGCCTTGGTGTAAGGTGTCTTGCAGATGGTGGTGTCGCTCCTACAGGTTGTTGCTTCTTAGCCTCCCTATTATTTTCCTTCTCGGAACATAGAGGATTTTATGAAATGGTGTTCTTGGCTGAAAATCAACATATCTTATCTTGTTATCACATAGAAAGAGAAATAAGAATAAGAACATACCACAAAACAATCAATATCAACTTACATTTGTTTCTACAAAGCCATTTGCAGCAATGAAGACACCTTTACCACCTTGAAAAGGTTTTTTGGCCTTTTTCTGTTTACCATTGTGGGATGTTTGAGCAATGATAGGATTGACATCTTGTTGCAGCAATGTCGCAGCTGATGGGAAAGTCAGAATTTGTATATTTTCTGGCATGGTATCTTGAGTAACAATTGGAGTGGAGTTGGGAGGCATTGACTTCTATGTATAATATTGAATCATGTCATTAATATATTTCAATTAATATTATGTTAAATTGGTCAAGTGTTCTAACAGTTGTTATAAATCAATTATACACCAGTTACCTTATTCTTATTGGGTTGTTTTTTTTGCAGCAGATGATGTGTTTGCATGTCACATGTGCTTGTAGTTGCATCATTGCATTATGTACAAATGTTTGCTCACTTACTTGACTTTCATTTTGCACAGTTTGAGATGAAGGTGTTAGCTACATTTCTAGAATTAGTTTCATTTGCCTAGCAATCAACAAAAATTAAAAAAAGTGTTAAAATTCATTACCCATCAAGGTGTGCATCACAATAAACAAACAATGCAATAAGTTGAAAATACTCACTCATCCTGAATTTTCTCAGGACATTTATCCCTCATGTGACCTAGATGTTAATAATAAGAACAATTCATCATTTTCCTTCCATGTTTCGTGATATTTGGTCCTGAACTTGGCTCCCCATCTTCCTTGACTCTATTTTTCTTGGGTCTGCCAGGTATGGACTTAATCACTAGAGGGCCAATTGGTGCCAAAATCTCTTACTTGGACATCCAACTACTGGGTAGCTATAGGTCTTGTCAAACATTGACTTCTTATACTAGTGAGAAACATAGTCAGTAACAATATATTTCTTATATCTAATGACACACATTGCATGTTCACAAGGTATACCACACAAGTCCCAAGTCTGACAAGTGCAAGTAGAATCTCTCATATTCATAACCTAGGTGTCATCTCTATCAGTCACCTCAAATGATCCACCCCCATCACCCTGCATTGAAAACTTCCAGCTTTTCTCCTTTGCATCTTCAATCCTCTTCCATATTCTAGGGCTAAACTCACCATTGAAAGTCTTCATAAAATCTCTTCTCTCACAATTTCTTTTCATGCACTTCTTCCTAATGCATTCCAATAGAGAGGTTATTGACTGGTCCCTGGTAATACATACACAAATGAAGTTAGATAAAAATGACTACTATCAGACATTATTGTATAAACAAAAGAAAACATAGTTAGTATGACCTGAATTCATAAATATATTTGTTGGATGTTTCAAACATGTTATTGTCTACCACATTTGATTTGCACCAATTCTTTTGATATGCCTTGCACCATATTTCAGGCTTTTCATTTTGGAAATCTACCTTTGCTTTTGGACAAATAGCTCCTAATTTATCAAGTTCTTCCTTGAATTCTGGGATTATGGATGCTTTATAAGTAATCTAAAATTGCTTTTGTAGCTCTTCAGTTTTGTGCTTCTTTCTCCACTTGGCAAATTTGTGTCTTGCATACCTGCGATGCTCAACTTTAGGTAGCAGTTCATGTATTGCTGAGCCTAAACCCTACACACATATCACAATGAAGCAACTAAGATAAGACATGATTTTAAGGATATAATCTGATGGTGCGAAAAAAAAATACATAATTTTTTTAAAGAAATTCATACCTTCTGTTGATTAGACACAAAAGTGTACCCATGGCTAGTGCCTTGAGCTATTCCTAGATCCACCATGAGGCTAGTAAGAAATGCCTTCCATGTTGTTTTTTTTCTCATAAGGGATGACAAACCATGCTAATGGATACATCTGGTTGTTTGCATCCCTTCCAACAACAAAGAGAATTTGACCCTTGAGTGGTCCCTTTAAGAAACAACCATCCAGACCAATGATGGGCCTGCAACCAACTTTAAAACCCCTCCTAAGTGCATCTAGACATATAAATACTATTAAATTGTCCTCTTGGAGCATCTAACACCACTGTACTACCCTCATTTGTGTCCCTAATGGCCTGAATGTAATCTTCTAACCTAGAGAACTCTTGCATTGGTTCACCTAAGTAAAAGTTGGTCAATACCCTTTTGGCACACCTACACTATGTTATGGTAATATCCAAACCTAATTTCTTTTTGACAT
>NBIL01030139.1:0-21084 GCA_002752925.1 Viola pubescens var. scabriuscula
AAAGTACAAATATTGTCACCTTTTCTTAATCAAACCACGCTCATAAATTACTTTGCTCCATACACTCTTCAAATGGAGCACCAAAGGAAAAGAAAAAGAAAAACATCCATTCCAGAATATAATTGCTTGTACATTTCACTTCTGGCTTCCCAATATAAGTCAGGTTTGGCTTTGGCACCAGGTCAATGCCCATCTGGTTAAAGAGTTTGGCCACTGCTTCATCACTGCCGAGGTGGTTGATCAGAATGTGAGCCTGTTACAACTCCTTGACATCCTCACTTCCTCAGAGTGATCAATGTAGGTGGTAACCTCAAAGGTGTTCTTAAAGTCTGGGCACATTGCATAGGCAACCAAGTTCAAGAAAATGGCTTTTATGGAATCGTCAATTATGATAGAAGGAAGACTCAAGGTTCCACTAAGGAATCTTTTTTGGAAAGCAACATCTTTCACCAAATCCGTAGGACTCTGGTTCAACCTGATCCCAGCTGATTTTAGTTCTTTGGCGCTGCAAAATGTGTCTCGCCTTCACTATAAAAAAAAATTAAAAAAACATTATTATAATAGATTCTAATAAAAGATTAATGAAATAAGCACTAATTGACAATCCTAACTACTACTGTACTTAATTCGTGTGCCAATTAGATCAAATTATGCATAGGTCATCATCATTCATCATTAGAACATTATTATATAATCCCAGATTTAAATATATAATCCAAATCCAATAATGAAATGATATTTTAAACATTTTAATTTCTTCATAAGAAAAGAAAAACGTGTTCGAGAGAAAAAAAAACTAAGCATAATGGAAGGGATAGGTGGGCTCCATTTTTTTTGACTCTTTTGGACCTCTTAGTTTTCTTTGTATCGCTACAAACAAAAAGCCCAGCAGAAATGTGGGGCCCAACTTTGTCTATGCTTGAAGACTAATCAAAATCCACCTTTGCACCACCGCCGAATCTTTCTTTAATTTAATGGTTTTTTAAATCCGAATCAGTGAATGTGGGAATCAATTTCTTTCATAAAAAGTAAGATTATATGGGCCCACCCTTACTTAAGTGTAACACTAACAAGTACGGTAACAACATAAGGGCTAATGATTGGTTGGATTTTTTTCCTCCGAAAATTACGGCTAAATAATTTATATTCGAGACATAATTCTTTATTTTGTAGGAATTGTGAAGCGAAATGACGTGACATAACAGTTTCGTAATTTATATTTGAACGAGATTAATCTCTCTCTGTCCCGTACCAACAACAAACATAGAGGTCATTTATGTAATTTGATGAAGCAACGTCAAAAGAATAAGAAATAGATTTTTTTAAATTTTTTATTTCATCCATATTAGTGCAGGAAATGGAATGCTCCTCCGCCACACATTTGCATTTTTATCCGTAAATTTAGCCAACACGTGGTCACATCCTATGCTTTAACCTCTTATTTACGGAACTACCATTGACAATCTCACTCTTATCTACACGTCATAAATCACAATCAATGATCATGCTCTAAAATTCCCATATACGGAGTAATTATTTTTCTTTCTCCTTTCGGTGATTTTTTAAACTTAATTATTTAGGCAGTTGGACCACTTTTCTTCGTGTTGCCATCTTTTTTCTACATGGGTTAATCAATCATCAATGTAATAATTTACAGCTTTTACCAAAACATTTAGTCACTTCTCAATAAAACAAAACAAATTATACCAAAAAAAACATTTTTTTTATTATGTTAGTATTCGAACTAGATTAATTTCTAAACGCACATGACATTATTGGCTTAAGTGCGGTTAATATCCTTACGTAACACATTTGTAATTGTTCTTTAAATTAAGCTCCATAATTAATGGCCATATTTTTTTAAATTTGTCTTCATCAAACCCTTCTACAATTTTATAATTTGTACTCTAAAAAAGTCACCTAATTTTACGTTTATCACACGTGAAAAATAATATAATATCTTACGTGTGTATTTAAAGATCATTATATTATTTTTCGGGTCAGAATGCCACGCATAAAGAAATATGGGTAAAATCTGTACATGTTAAAAATTCTTAAATTTTGTAAAAAATTAGAGAAAATAAGTTTATGAAGAAAAAAAATGATAAATATAAAGATCAATTTAAAAAGATTCTAAATTTCTCCCCAAAAAAAAGTTTCTAAGTTGTGAAAAAATTACGGGTAAAGGAAGTATTATGCGTGGAATTATATGAGGTGGAAAATAAAGATCTTCCAAATTCCAATATTCATACGAGACGAGGATTTAGGCCACGTGGACGTGGAGACACTCCATCCATATCCCATTTTTCAGACCAGCACGTTCGGAGGGAAAGAAAGAACAGAAAAGAAAAGACCTTCACACCCAAGAAATTACGTCAAATTAAGGTTTTTTTTGGGGGGTCAAAGTTAAGCACCACCTTTTGGCAATCGCTGCTAGTTCAAAGACAAAACTACCCTTTCATAGTTTACACCAATTGATGATATATTTTGACCGAGCAAAGCACAAGTAGAAGATTGTAGCTATGTAAAGAGAATCTGGAGAAAAAGAAAGTGTGGTCTGTGTGTTTTTGTGGCAAAGTTCTGTTCTTTCCAGAAAAATAATACTACTAGATGAGATCACGTCATAAATTCTTTAAAAAAGGTAAACTATTCATCACTCACCCTCAATTTGTTGTATTCTAGTTAGTCATTAGTCACTAGTAGTAATTTCTAATAATGGGGTCTGTAGTTTTCCTACATTACCATTCTCATCTTTGTTGTTGGATGTTTCCTTTTTCACTCTTGTTAGATCCAACTTTAATGGTTGTGTTGTTGAGTTTAAAGCTGAGTTGTTTGTTTGCTTCTTTATAGTCACTTCCGTCATTGGTAGCTACTACTTAATTAGTACTAGTACTAAAGTTTATCTATTTGTGTAATTGATTGTCTAAATCCTGTTCCTTTGTCATTTTCATGCCAGATTTGAGATGGGTTTTTGAAGAAGCAGCCATTGATGCTGAAATGAAGCTTCTTTTTTCTTTCTTGCTGGGTTCAGATGGTTCTTGATGAAGCAAAATGCTGCTCCATAGATCTGCCATGAAAACCCACTACATAAAGCTTGTTTCTTTATCACTCATTTCACTTGTTGCAGTGGTTTTTGGTATCACAGACCCTAATGACTTTGCCATTCTTAAAGCATTCAGTGAAGGGTTGGAGAACCCTGAGCTCTTAGGGTGGCCTGCCAATGGTGCTGACCCATGTGGTGAATCTTGGAACCATGTGTTCTGCGTTGGTTCAAGGGTTACTCAAATTCAGGTTCAAAACAGGAACTTGAGAGGCCCTTTGCCTCAAAACCTCAACCAGCTCAGCAAGCTCCAAAGGTTAGGCCTCCAAAAGAACCGATTTTCGGGGCCTTTACCTTCCTTGAGTGGGTTGTCTGACTTACTGCATGCTTACTTTGATTTCAACGAATTTGATTCGATCCCTCCTGATTTCGTTGGTGGTTTAGTGAGCTTGGAAACCTTAGCATTGGATTACAACAAACTCAATGCTAGTACTGGGTGGTCATTCACTAAGGGGTTGCAAGATTCTGCACAGTTGATGAATCTTTCTTGCATGTCATGTAATTTGGTGGGTCCATTGCCTGATTTTCTGGGGAGTTTGCCATCTCTACAGAACTTGAAACTCTCAGGTAATAATTTATCTGGAGAGATACCTCGAAGCTTCCAAGGCATGTCTTTGCAGAATCTTTGGTTGAATGAGCAGAATGGTGGTGGGTTGACTGGCGCTATTGACGTCGTGACAACCATGGATTCGCTTACTGTTCTCTGGCTTCATGGGAACCAATTCACAGGTAAAATTCCTGACAATATTGATGATTTGACTCTTCTGAAGGATCTCAATCTTAACGGCAATCGACTTGTTGGATTGATTCCACAGAGTTTGGCTAATATGCCTTTAGGCCATCTGGATCTTAACAATAATCAGTTAATGGGACCAATCCCCAAGTTCAAAGCAGCAAAAGTGTCATTTGCTTCAAATGCATTTTGTCAGTCCAATCCAGGGGATCCTTGCTCACCAGAGGTTATGGCCCTTTTAGATTTTCTTGCTGGGTTGAACTTCCCTTCAAGACTTGTTAGTTCATGGACTGGTAATAACCCATGTACTTCATGGCTGGGTTTGCAATGCAATCCAAATGGTCAAGTTGATTCCATTGTTCTACCTAGTTACAATCTTAGTGGTACCTTGAGTCCCTCAGTTGCAAAGTTAAACTCTCTGTCTCTGATTAAACTTGAGAATAACAATCTAAGCGGTCAAGTTCCTGAAAACTGGACTAGCTTGACATCTTTGCAAAAGTTGGATCTTAGTAACAATGACATTTCCCCTCCATTACCAAACTTTGGCAAAGTGCAAGTTCTTTTTAATGGGAATTCTGGATTAACTGGTGGTAGTCCAGATAAATCAGGTCCAGGCAGTTCAGCTGGAAGTTCAGATTCTTCACCTGGCAACTCCTACTCACCAGCCAAAGGGATAGATTCTAGCTCTGGAAATTCTTCTCCAGAATCAACCAAACAGAAAAATCTTCAAAGGTCCACTTTAGTTGCAATTCTAGCTCCAGTTGCAAGTCTAGCAATTGCTGCTTTTTTGGTTATTCCTTTGTCAATATATTGTTGTATGAAAAGAAAGAGTACCTTCCAGAATCCAAGTTCCCTCGTCATTCATCCAAGAGATCCATCTGATTCAGATAACACGCTTAAGATTGTTGTTGTCAATGGAAGCACTTCTACTCTAACAGGAAGTGGTTCTGGAAGCAGAAATAGTAGCGGTGCTGGTGACTCACATGTAATTGAAGCTGGAAATCTAGTAATCTCAGTTCAAGTTCTTCGAAATGTGACCAAGAATTTTGCCTCTGATAATGAGCTTGGTCGCGGTGGTTTTGGGGTGGTTTACAAAGGAGAATTGGATGATGGAACAAAAATAGCAGTAAAAAGAATGGAGTCTGGTGTGATCAGCTCCAGAGCCTTGGACGAATTCCAGGCTGAGATTGCAGTTCTTTCCAAGGTTCGACATCGTCATTTGGTCTCACTTTTGGGTTATTCCGTTGAGGGTAATGAGAGAATACTTGTTTATGAGTATATGCCTCAAGGTGCTCTCAGTAGGCATCTTTTCCACTGGAAGAGCCATGAATTAGAACCTCTGTCTTGGAAGAGGAGGCTCAATATTGCCTTGGATGTTGCTAGAGGAATGGAGTACCTCCACAACCTGGCTCACAGGAGCTTCATACACAGAGATCTTAAGTCTTCAAATATTTTACTTGCTGATGATTTCCGAGCAAAAGTTTCAGATTTTGGTCTGGTGAAACTTGCTCCTGAAGGCGAGAAATCAGTGGTGACTAGGCTTGCTGGGACTTTTGGGTACTTAGCACCTGAATATGCTGGTAAGCATTCTACTTTACATTGCTTCTATTTACTGGTGTGATCTTTAATATTAATAGTACTGCTTGTGTAAAAGCTGGCCGATGGTTCATAAAAACTTAGCTGCCCTGCGCGTGGTATTCATAACCAATGCTGGTTTATATGATCAGTTCATATTCTTAAGGATTTTTTTAGATCAGGAACCGTATCTTGATTGTTGCTTACCCTCTAGAAATTTCCAGTTTAGCTTACCCTCAAATTTCTCAAACATGGGAACTCAATTTATAACTAGTATTCTCTTTGAAGTGCATATTTTGACTTTTCGCATTCTTATTGTTTTAGTGACCGGAAAAATCACAACCAAGGCAGATGTCTTCAGTTTTGGGGTTGTGTTAATGGAGCTATTGACTGGATTGATGGCGCTTGATGAGGATAGGCCAGAGGAAAGCCAGTACTTGGCCGCATGGTTCTGGCGTATAAAATCAGATAAACAGAAGCTTAGAAGTGCGATTGACCCTTCCCTTGATATTAAAGATGAAACATTTGAGAGTATCTCCATCATTGCTGACCTTGCTGGACACTGCACAGCAAGAGAGCCAAGCCAAAGGCCAGATATGGGCCATGCCGTTAATGTTTTAGCTTCGCTTGTAGAGAAATGGAAACCTTTGGATGATGACACCGAAGAGTACTGCGGCATCGATTATAGTCTCCCACTTACCCAGATGGTTAAGGGCTGGCAGGAGTCGGAGGGGAAGGATTTCAGTTACACGGACTTAGAAGACAGCAAGGGTAGTATTCCAGCAAGGCCAACTGGTTTTGCAGAGTCTTTCACTTCCGCTGATGGTCGGTGATGAAGTACCTTGTTATGTTAAACAAGAGTTTTTTCGTAGGTGTAGATATTGTGTTGTGTTGTTTCCTTTCCGAATTCAATGTTCATATTTCTTCTTTTATTGCCGATGTGCTTATGGGGGATCAAGCATGAGTTTGATGATATGATGCTTGTTTAGGCTTTAAATTTTAGTTGTGCATGCAAATTTATGTATTATGTAGATGTGAGAACAATGTGTTTAGAAGTTTTTATCCATTTCTTCATGATTTCGATTCGAGTCTTGTTGGGGTGTACGGACCAAAGTTTCACATCGAACGTAGCTTCCTGTCTTTTGTTGACATTTTTCATTTACTTTTGATTATGTGAATGTCTCGTTAGAGACTCAATGTCCATTTACTAAAAATAAGTTTGGGGTTAGGTTTTAAATGTCAAAAGGCTTAGCATTGCTTAAGCATCTCTTTCATGAGTGAGCTTTGATTTGTGTTGTAATCATGCCATATGATATTATGTAACCCATGAATAGGAACTAAGATTTTTGGACATGTTAACATGTGGACTGGATGCAAACTGTCTGATGTTGAAAGTTTACTTAAGCTGAAAATAAGAATAGATTCGAAGGTTTTAAGATTGGAACTGAAGATTCCTGGTTGCACTGGTATGCGTTATGCACAGAGACACATGGCTCACTCATGTTCTCACATCAGTCTTGACCCCAATTTGCAATGATTCATTCATGCAGCTAATTCAACTTTTTACCTATGCAAGTTGCATCACTGTCAACTTTTTGAGAGGAAACTACATATCAGTTTCATCAGCAACATAGCAGTACCTGTAACGGTAAGACTGGGAAGAACCAGCTCATATGTTCGATAGCCACATGTATCCCTCAATCTGGTAACTAAGAGTCTCACAATTCTGAGGTTCTGACATTTGTGAGGAGTAAAATGCAATCCTACAAAACAAAACCTGCTTTAATTGGTGGAACCCATTTCTGATTCCTAGCTAGGAGGTCCATGACACTGCAATTTTTGTCCAAATGCGAACATATGGCAGTGAGTCCATGACTTTGCCATCTCCAAGAGGAAACCATGACAGCAATTGGTAGACATGGGTAGGACCAATGGTTGTGACAAGTGTTGGTTTTTTGTAGGTCAAATTAGCTGGTGATTTAGCGAAAGTCATTCAGTTTGTAAAGTTTGTAATATGGAATTGGATTGCATATTTTAATTTTGAGTCATTTCTACGATTGGTGTACTGTAGACAACAAATGTTTAACGTTTTTCTGTATTCTCTCTAAAATGGCTCTCCCCTTTTTTTAGATTTAAACCTAAACCCGATTGACAAATTCAGTGCCACTCAATCACAGATAATTTTATCACAACCAAAGGGCCAAGGGACAATGCAAGTGATGTAAAAATGAAGAATTAATTAGTCCACTCAGTCACATGGCGAAGGACAAGGAGAGGGACATTGCTTGATTGGTACTTACGCATGTGGGTGGCCATTCTGCTTCTGGCAATCAAATTCCCCAATTCTGTGATCTGAATTAAATTGTAGTATACTTTCATGTTTCATGCTGTCTCATTAACAATTATTTTCCAAGTTCAAATTCATGCAAATGCAAATAGGTGACCATATGCGTAAATCAAGATTTCTTAAAAAAAGAGTAGAATGTAAGAGAACAAATGTATGCAAAGATGATTCAAAGAAATTAATAAGTTTGATTATGCTACATGTCATGGATCATTCAAAGATGGTAAGCTTGAAGTAAGAGTTGCGAACAATTGAAAACTTACCGAAATATCGGCTTGTTACTGTAATTGAAATGATCATGAAAGTTAGTAAGTTACACTAATGGTTTTATCACATACGTGTTGGCTTAAGGGACTCTGCAAAACTGTTAACTCCCTTTGGCAAGCCCTAGAGGCTATGCAGTCACTTAACAACTACAACAAAGTAATGTAAATGCCACCAGTGACTGTGAGGAGACGATTACATGTACAGGCGTTTCGGCGCAAGAGTTTCAAGGAATGAATCGAATCACAAATTGCTTTGTGCTGTAACTCTTCTCCATTAAGCAAGCAAAGGGCGAGTCCAGGCAAAAAGTTCATGATACCCACATGTCCTTGCCCTACCTGTCTGAATGGTTAGCTGTCATTAGCCCCATTATAAGACAAAATATATGGTTCGGAGAGTTGGTCACCTTGCCGTGGGGGAGCTATTGATGTGAATCTCCAAGACAATGCAACACAGCGTAGACATAATCTATTGTGATACCAAAGTAGAGGATTTGAGTAAATTCAAGCGGTTCTTGGTGAGGTTAATCTTCTCTTCTGCTTCTGCTGCTTTTTCTCGAACCCCTTGGACAACATCCTGTGGAGCTTTCTCAACAAACTGCAGGATGAGAAAGGCAGTAAGCATATCGAAGAAATCATTTGAAAGATAAAAATGCCATGCACCCAAAGGCAAACCAACCAGTTTATACATGTTATCAGAAGAGACAGGAATTAGGGGGCAGAAAATTGATAGTCGTCAATCCTCTACCCACTATTTAGTGAACGTGAAGGAGTTTCTAAGTCCCTAATGCCTTCCCACACACAGTTATCTCAAACTCAATGATGAAACCTTTTGAGGAACTTACACTAAAGTAGAAACCACCTAGAACTATTTGCAAGGGAGTTACCTTGATTAGCTCAGCTTCAGTGGTGCTAAGTATGCTTGGATGCTGACAGCATTGGCAGATATCCAGGTCAAGGCTAGTAATGGACATCTTTACCAGGGAATTCTAATAGGCACAACACGTTTGGTCCTTATTTCATATTATGAAACACTTAAGTGTCTGGTCAGCTATACATCCAGGGTGATGCTTGCTATTGCTCTCTTAAATAGGAATATCCATCCAGGATGATTTGTTTCAAGAAACTCAATATGGCGTGAGTGACACACGCAACATGACATCAGGGCATTTGATAAACAAGTTGGCTGTTCGGGAAACTTAGTTGATTGGTGTGTATTGTGTAACATGAGCAATTCAAATAAACTATGTAACTAACTAATGCTTGCTGGGTGGAATTACAGAACTACACTATGCACTGTGAGGTGCATGCACTTTAAGGAGTAAATGAAGTTCATACTTTTGGAGAGCTGAGACGAGCTACAAGTCCATCATACTCCATTTGCATCTTGCTAAGGCGCTTGGAAAGACGTTCGACTTCAACAGATATATCAACCATGTCAGCAAGTGGGAGATACGCCTCTAACCCTTCACTGGCAACAAGGTGGACTGATTGTTTTGCATCAACTGAAGTGCAAGTCAAAAGCAATTAAAGACAAACCAATAGAATATGTAAAATACAAACAGGTTGCCAGACGAAAAAAAAGAGAAAATCATAGACAGCAAGAAAAAAGCAAAATGCACTTGGATGTAAACATGCCTGGAGGAGAATCTGTGAAATGGACATTCTGAATATCTAGCCTGGACAGAAGAGCTAAAACTTCCTTTTCTTTCTGCATAAACAAATGTCACAACCTTGCTTAGAGTGCAGATGCACGAATGGAAAGTATACAGCCACAAGTACTAAAATCATTTCCCGGCCATTTATAGAAATAGTGGGTGAATAAAAGAAACGATCAAATGGTGAACCACTTATTTTTTATTTAGACAAAATAACGGAAGAAAAAGTTAATTACGCAGTGCCACTACCTATTATTGAACATCCTGGCACCTCTTGCATTGGATTAAAATAAAATAAAAAACTTGGGCATAGTTAGAGACATGGAATATTGAGAGGTATGTCACAAGCAGTCAGCCTAACATAAAATCAAAGACATTGCTCCCCCTTAAGTAGAAGGGTGAAACAAGGAACAATGCGAACTTCAATTAAAAATCATGTCACAAAACAAACAAACTCCTCTAGTGGTTATATTCATCCAATTCCGGATTGGCTTAATGAAGGAAAATATAAGTAGATGATTTATGTCTTGAGTTTGGTCTGAGGAGAGTAGTCCCTCTCCGATTTCTTTCCACATGAATTTCAATTGACAAGGAAAAACATCCTTTCACCCCTCATTTCATGGTTTCTTCTCAATGCCACCACATTCTCTTGCATATTTTTTAAGGACTCGACTTAATGCCTCCATATGGATAATAGCACGAGGGTTACTATTATCCAAGTTAGAAATCAAAGAATTACATATCGCAGTGACAGTGTATCAGTAGTTGACAGACTTAAATTGGATGTAGATGTAGAGTTCAACAATTATTATCCCAAAGTTAAGTGCAAAAGATTAAAAGTATGCCTATTGAATATTTTAGGTTGGAGATGCGGAGAAAATTCTTCCCTACCATAAAAGGTCAAATATTGCTTGCACATCACAAACCAAACAACATTTAATTTATGCTGCTATGCAGTAGGAGCTCTAATCATGAATTATAAAAGAAAGTAGCGTCCACCAAGAAAAGAATACCAAAAACAAAATAAGGGATAGAGTGCACTTACAGATATATATTGGATCACTTCTTCACTAGCGACAACAGATGCAGATATACGTTTTGCTGGCTCAACTGAGTATTCTGCTCGAGCATTCCGTATTGCTCTAGTCTAATTTACATGCAACGAGGAATTCATTATTCTTGTAGTTGCAAAGGAAAAACAAATGAAGAGAGAAAAAACATCATAAACGAAAAGCTGAGTGTATACACACACAGGTGAAAGCAAGGGAGTGGCGTGAACTCACCAAAGCTTGAAAATTCTCAAACTTTTTGACAGAGTTCGCATGTCGTGGAAGTGATGTCTGGGGCCAAGAAGATACCATAAGAGCTCCTTTCTGATTGGGAAGTGCCTGCATACACATCGCAAAAGAAATGTTAAATAAACTTCTTCAAGCAGTAGGTACTGTGCAAAGTGTGCCATGTTGCAACACAAGGAACACATGATAGAAATTTTTAAACTGAAAGTAGCGGCCTTGACTCAGCAACCCAACGAAGATCCACAACCATATTACAGAAACTAGTTCTGAAAAAATGCAGAGAGTAAGTGGATGCAAGAGATGAATCGGAAAGTAGAAGCAAAATAAAACATGACTGCAGCTCTCGATCCAGATAACAAAAGTCACAAGCATGCAGAAATGAGAAACCACCAGAGGAGCTTCTACAAGGCAAATATACCTATTTCAAGATTCCAGGATTTTCCTATTTCCGCTATCACATCCTATAATGGCACGGTCACAAACTAGACACAATTTGAAAACAGAGTTAAGAGTGATACTTACTTAAAGTAAATAGTCAGAAAGTAAAACAGGTTACCAGGAGAAGTAGGGCATGCTGATGCTAGACTCTGATCAACAAATTTTAAGATACAACTGACTTGAACAGGCAATTCATACTCCCTAGCAAAACAATTACCTGCCACAATTCTTCGGTGACAAATGGCATGAATGGATGAAGTAATTTCAATATATTTTCATATACATACAATAGAACGGCCTGTGCAACAACTGAATCACCTCCAGATTGGTACAACCGAGCTTTACTGGCCTCAATATACCTGATAAAATGGAAAAGCATTAAACCACACCAACAGAGCAGCACAGTTCAGAAGAAAAAACAAACAGACATGATTACTCGTGATGAAAAGCTCCCTTTGTCCCACTTTAAGTTTCTACTTTGACTTTACACAGATTAGAAAGTACAACAGTTATGCTGACAACTTGTATGTTGGTTTTCAACTTTCTAGTAATATCCTTAAACATAAAATGACACTAATTTTTCTTTTCGAAGAAAGATCCTACCCCCACCGCGCAATGAATAGTTGATGTTCAGAGGGGGCAACATAATTCATTACCTTGACCACAGAGCCTAGCCTCATTATCCATGGTTAAATGATAAATCTCTAGGAGAAAATAAGGATCAAAATACACTATTGTAGAAAATAGAAAAGCTCCACAGAAATTCTGCACAATATGAAGGGATGGGGTGCAATAATCATTCATGCATCAAGAAAAAGGAAAGTACAGCATACCAATCTGCAAAATCACTCCAAAAGAAATCATAGGTTTCTCTTCCAACATCTCCAAAGAAGAACTTGTCATAGCTTGCAGTGACTCCATCAATAAGCATATGAAGTTTTGATACCTGAAGATGAAACAAGGTTATTCTGTTTTACTTGGAACAGGTATAACAGACAAAAGTAAAACAGCTTCTCACCACCCAACATTCTGGTAAAGGCAGCCTGACCAGGGACTCTTCTTCATCAAACTGGAAGAGAAATAATTTGTTTTAATTTACAGAGTAAGGAGACGTCTATGTTAAGCATGGTCTCTGATGACACCAAAAGGATAAAGCCCCATCCTCACTAAACGAGCAGGAAAAATGGGCCTACCTTAGTAGCCTGTATAGCCTCCCACGCAGACATATCAGTTTGACTAGGCAAATTCTGCAGCACAAACTTGCCGGCATTCCATAGCTTGTTTGTGAAGGCTTTGTTGGCAGTTAATCTCTCACTAGACAAGTTAAGGTCCTGACAGGAAAGGCATTTGTATTACACAGTAAAATGAAATCTTATATAAGCTAGGAACAACCACATTCAGAATGAAACAGATGGGCTGCATGTAAATATTTTATAAAATTATGCCTTTATATCTTGAAGAAGTTTAAGACAACAAACCTGGCCAGCAGTTCCCAAAGCAAGAGTAAATCGTAAAGCATCAGCTCCAAACCCTTTGATTGTATCAAGGGGATCTATCACATTCCCCAGTGTTTTGGACATTTTCCGGCCCTGAAATTAAGACACAAGGACTTGACATAAGTAAGAACCACAACCAGAAGTAATACTACAGATGGAGGAGCAACTCATGAGAAACAGTAATCTAGTTGAAAGGGCAGCCAGTGAACAACTCTTTTAGCTATTTCTTGTTTAATTTCATTTGAGCAGTGGTAGAATTTTAAACATATTTACAGGACACCTAAACTAACACGATATGATCAAACTTTACATGCACTCTAATTACCTGAGAGTCTCGGATAAGTCCATGGAGATAAACATAAGAAAATGGAGCAGTCCCAGTGAACTCAATTCCCATCATTATCATCCTTGCTACCCAAAAGAACAAAATGTCATGCCTGTCCACAAAGCCATGAAAAGAAGCAAGTAGAATTGTCAATTCCAGCAACAATAAAGTAACATGGTAAACTCACAGGTCAGATGTTACAAAGAAACAAAATGCATGATCATAACAAAAACATATGACGTCACTCCCTTACGTGACATTTTTCCACCTTGGTTTTGCTTAATACGACAACCAGCTTATCCAAAATAAATCACATGAAAGATAGATAAAGGGTTCAAACTTCAAATGCAAGATAAAATCCAATAGCCACTTATAGGATACCTAGTGTGTTTGGATTGGAGGTAAATCAGGTTAAGATTTAATCCATAACAACTTAACTTCCTTTACTTTCGTTTGGTTACAATGTTACGGAATGCCCAAGTGAAAAAGGTTAACATTGGGATTTAAATGTTAGGTTGGATGGGTTAAGACCTTTTGAAGGAGGAAAACTCGTTATTTTCTTATCCGTCTTTTCTTTAAACTTATAAACCCGCTACATATCCTCCAGTTGAGTGTTGTAAATGGAACCAAAAATACATATTTAAAAAATCCAAATGAATTCTATTTAAATATTCACTAACTAGTTTTAGGACACAGTAGTTCACATAAAGTTTAAAACTTTTACGAAATATTAGTAACTCTCGTCCACTTAACTTTTTTTTTCCAGCACTAACACTCCATCCCTTATAACTTAACTGAATGTTTAACCCTAATTTTTAACCTCATCCAAATGCATAGAGGCATATCTAAAAACTAATTTAGAACAAGATCTGCATAGAGCTGTTAGTAGATGGGAGTCGTATTTTTTCTCTATTCTGATTATGAGGAATCCGTTTTCCTAGCAAATCCTAGGAATTGGGACTTGAGACCCTCCCTAATTTCAATCAAACTCCAAGTGAATAGGCAGGGATTTGAACCCACGTCGGTCAAGTGGGAATACACCCACCTAACAAAATTGGCTCGCCCTGGGGAGGGGTAGCAATATAGCCATTAGCTGATAGTCATTGGCAAAACTGTTCTGAAGCACATCTGATAGGTTAATCCAAACCCATTGTCACCCAACAAACCCAGTATACAGGTATCAGTCCTGCTGCAATGTCTATGTATAGGTCAACCCCACATCAACACAGTCAACCACAGCCAAATGCTAGTAATAAAATACCAAAAACAAGCCCAAGTGTAAAAAATTAGCAGGAGAAGGGAATACCCTGTTTCCATCATTGTTGTTGGATAAAACTTCTTAAAATCCTCTGCAGAAACGTCTGGCCAGCCAAGAGTACTGAAGGGCCATAGTGAGCTGAAATGAAGGGCATACGATACACAAGTGAGGAAGAAGAAAAAAGAAACTACTTTCTTTTTTATCTAGAGCATAGCAAAGAAAAATGTCAATGATTATTATTCAGGATTAAGAGACCTTGAAAACCAAGTGTCAAGAACATCTGGATCTTGATAAATTTCTACATCTTTTCCATATTTATTGTGAGCTTTTTGTAGAGCTTCATCAGCATTCCTTGCAACTATATAATCTTCTTCAGGGCTTTTTCCTACAATGTACCAAACAGGAATGCGGTGTCCCCACCATAGCTGCCTGCTTATACACCAATCCTTAATGTTGGATAACCAATGATTATAGATCTGTCAAAAACAAAAAGTAATAAGCATAGCAACTGGACCAAGTTTCCTCGAAGCATACATCTTCTTTAAACCACACCACCACAGGATAGAAGTAATTGAGTAGGATGAACTTGAAGCTACCCAGGATAGGAAGATGACATGATATTCAAGTTTAATATCAATATGTACAGTTATCAATGCCAACTAACTTCCACCCAAATAGCATTCAAAAGAACAATAACTACATACATCTGGAAGCAACTAAGATTATAGGCTTGGGAAAAGTTCCAATAAATGAGAAGATACACTATAAAGATTTTATTTTTTTCAAACAAAAAAGAGAAGGGAAACTTAACTTGCCCTACCCCAGACTCAAATGACAAGCGACATAATTTAGGAATCTGCTCATTTTAAATACCTTTTCAAATCTTTCAGGCATAATTTTCACTTCTCCTTTCTGCACTGCGTTAAGGGCCTTCTCAGCCATGGGCTCCATGTATACAAACCACTGTTTACTAACTAACGGCTCGATTACCTAAAAGAATAATGAATGCATGTTAGGGAAACTATCAGTGAAAGAGGCATGATGCGTTTAAATTGAATCCTAATATAAGGAAGGACATATGCAAGATTCAATATTCACACACTTCTCCACCACGTTGGGATCTGGGAACACGTAAAGTATGCGGCTCCTTTTTCACAGCTAAGCCAGTCTCCTCAAGATCCGACCATACTTTCTTCCGAGCCTCAAATCGATCAAGACCACTGACATTCAAGAATTTTGCAATATGTTAGGCACAACATAAACAATTTCAAAGCAGTTTTTCAATGGCATTATGAAATCACTTCAAACATTACCAGTACAGTCCAGCAACCTCATTCATGGTCCCATCCTTATTCATCACATTAAGTATAGGGAGACCAATCTTCCTAGCCAGTAGATAATCATTATGATCATGCCCCGGACTTATCTTCAACACACCAGTGCCAAAATCCTTATCAACGTGCTGCAGAAAATAGACACCAGGTTATTTTCAAGGGCATTTCAAATGCATCAAAGGAACACATTACTAAAGCTTGCACCCCTGAATATATATCTATGTGTGTGTGTGTCCATTCATACATACATATATATACACACACACGCACGTGTGTTACATGCTTGAATGTATGTATTATTTGCATATTTATGAATGCCTTGGAGGGAGTAAGAGAAATGAAGGAAACTCTGATGTCATGCCTTGTGCAGTCACATGGGCTTTGCTAATGACGGCAACCATGGTTATGAAAATCTATGTCAACTCATAAAAACTCAAGTTTTAACAATTGAAGTGTTTGAAAAATGGAAATTGTTGTATATTGGAGTCGAACTAGACATAAAATGTTAGAAAGGGTGAAATCATTTTGAAAAGGAGTTTCCACAATTCCCTAAACCAACTTGGATGTCCCTATTCGAATAGTGTTCCTATTAGAACTTACACAACCCACGTTGTGCTTACAACTTACAGGTCCAAGCCATTTGGTATAAAGGCGTACACTCATAAGGTTTTTTCCTTTTTCATTACAAAATAAATTTCTAAGCGTTCTAAAATATGCCCTTTATACACAATATTCTAAAGAATACTGGTAAGATGGGCCAGTAAAACAATCTTTGTCAGATTTATTGAAAAACAGGATTTACATTTAGGATTTATTTGTTAATCTTGTTAAGAGATATTACTATTATAAGAATATAATCCATTAATAAGTTGACACCAATAACTCTGTGTATCCACTAGATAAAGCAATTACACAAAACCATGATCTATGAGTGATAAGCATCTAATTTATGAAACTTTGTGTGATATATAACTAATGTAATTATCAATTATTTGTGAACTTTGAACACTTTTTGTTGAATAATGTAATATGATAATTATTTGCTTGAATTTAATTGAAAATTGATGTTAATTTTGTACAATCGTGTTTTTACCATTACATAGTTGATTTGAATTTATGGGGGAAATTTTTTGAAACAAGAATTGGGAATTCCGAGTTACTATGTGCATTATATAAGTTTAAATACTTGGTTAATCAGATCTTTCAATTTTTAGCTTACGTGTCTATGAAACCTCTTGCATGATAAGCTAAAAGTGCAATTTTAGCAACCTTGACCTCAAAACAATAGCCATCAGCCAATGACAACAAAATTTGGAGGTTTTAAGGTATTTTAAATGCTTTCAGACACTCGAGACAAACCAAGTATTATATCAATGTACAATGCAAAAGGTAGCACTTCTGAAAAATCTAGCATCAAAATAAAATGAAACAACAATATGCAAAAACAGATGATCTTACCTTGTTAGCGAGAATTGGGACATGGCGACCATAAGTCAAAGGTACAATTGCCATCTGTCCAATATACTTGGAATAGCGTTCATCCTGCATACCAACCAATCCAACACTTGCATGAAAAAGACGAGAAAAACCATGTCGCCCAATACTCAAGAAACCCAATCATAAGTTAAGCCATCCTAATATATCGATGCCCATTATAAACACACAATTGCGCTACCTCAGGATGCACTGTGATAGCCACATCACCGAATAGAGTCTCAGGACGTGTTGTTGCTACTGTCAAAAATTCTTTCCTACAAGGAAAAGGAAATCAAATATTACCATGCATGATGTGACAACCCTTACGCCTTAGAAGGCCGTGGCAAGACAAGACAAGGGGTAAAAATCTTGTCTGAACTGAAAATAAATCATATCTGAACTGAAAATATCTCACTGTTCAAAGTACATCAAAAAGGAAAAAGGGAAAAATATTCTCCAACTAATTACCCGGGAACTCGAGCAACACGGTATTTGATGTAGTATAGAGTACCAGGTTCTTCAGAATATTCCACTTCCTAAGCAAAATAAGGAGAGTAAATGTCAAATTTACATGTTCATTTTAAGAAAAGTACGACAATTCACTAGACCCACATCATGCACCCAAAATTAGCATACCAAATCTGACACAGCAGTCTGTAGCTTCGGGGACCAGTTTACCAAGTAAGACCCTGAAAGAAAGCATCAATCTATTCAACCATTAATCACTACAAACAAATAACTGCTATGTGTCTTAAATGGTAAAGGTATATGGCTCCACAGGTGGTGAATCAGAGTGGGGTATTAGCCTAGGGGAAAAGGCGTGGGTGTTAAAGCTAAGTACTCAGATTAAGTAGAATCAGTACTAGACCTTGCAGTGACAGTTTTCTTCGTCTTAAGCCTGGAGTGGAGTAAGCAAACACAAATCGGAAAATCCAGAGCCAAAAAAAAAAAGAAACAACAAAAGAAGACACAAAGAAATCACTGCAGCACCCTACTTTTTAGCACTAGTAACTACTGTTTTCCAACATGATCTGGCTGACTGACCCAGGAGGAAATCCACCTAAAAGCTACAACTCCTCCCCTCCATCCCCATCAAAGAAAAGTAAAAGGTGGTAAAGGAAAATTTAGTGTGTGTACCCTAACCTCAAAAGGATTATAAAAAATTACTACAATTACACAGGAAATTGCTGCAATCTAAGACCACCAATATAGGTGATGTATTTCAGAAAATACCTTGGTAGATTAAGCCTTTCTCATGTAGCCTGATAAATGCCTCAATTACAGCACCTGCAAAAGGTTAAAAGAATGTCTCAGCATATATGTAAAATACACAAATATAAAGCAAAAGGAAGCCATTTAGGGTACCAACTAGGATTATAATGTAATGTGTATAAACTTGAGACAAGTTCCTTTTATTTCAATGAGAATGTGTGAAACTTTCGAAACTAAATATAGGTGCGTTGGAAGGAAAAGAAAAAAAAGGAAAGTATTTTAAGTAACATCCTTGAAACTCATAAGTTCATAACCTTTGTTCTATTTAACGATCTCACCACTATGTTCCTTATGACAAATTATACAGTTTTTGTACACAACTATGACATCATAACTCTCAATATAACTTCATGATCCAAGACTTCTTTCCCTTTATTTTTTCCTTCTCAGTAGTTATTTGAAACCTCAGAAATATGTATGAACTTGAGCAACTGCAACGTAGCAAACACCATTCGTATAACTTTAAATGCATTGACATGTATGTATCAGGCACTTCGCAACTAAAACTGCAAGGTCAAAGGAAAATTTATACTGCTATTAGAAAACTGCCTTACGACTTAGCTGCTCATCGAGGGTAAAGTGCTCTCTGGTCCAATCACAGGAAGCACCAAGCCTCTTAATCTGGTTTGTTATTGTTCCACCATATCTAAAAGCCAAAACAAACTGTATGAGATGCAGAAGCATGAAATCAACAGCAGAATACTAGTTGCCAAAATAACTGCACTAGAAAAACCAGATCAACCAGAAGCAACAGCTTCTGAGCTTGCTTCTGAGCAATCTAATAACTCTACTTTATGTTTGAAGATAGAAAAGAACTTGTGAAGAAGGTTTAAAATTTCAATAGGAAACAACAATGCCAATCATATAGGAGCAAAATCAAAGAATATGCACGCACTAAACAAGCACAGCTGTCCTCTTTAGCAGAAGCCTCCATGCATAAAGAATAAACTTATGAGCAAGGTTGGAAAATATACTTCTCTTTCCATTCCCAAACTCGTTTTGTGAACTCATCTCTAGTCAGATCAGTCCTTTTTATCCCTTCAGATGCCAGCATTCTTTCAACAACCAACTGGGAAAAGAAGGATATCATACATTCAATCGGATAATTCAGAAGAACATCAGCACAAGTGCTACTTCTATCAGAAACATAGACAAAAGGCAATTCAGAAACATCAAGTAAAACAAAATTTACTGAACCCAAGATGTAAGATTCCAACAGAAAAAATTAAGAGGAAACAGCAAAACTGCTAAAAAAATTATGGAAAAAAGTTGCAGAAACAAAGTAATGGGAAATTTTCAACAGCTATATTGAGGGTTCAAATGAATATTTTAAGGCATCATGATAGAAGTTCCAAAGGAACACCAATTAACACACCAAAGCTGATATATAGCTTGTTAGCAAACTAACCTGAGTTGCAATACCAGCATGATCAGCTCCAGGAAGCCACAGGGTTGGTCTCCCCTTCATTCTATTGTACCTGATCATTATATCCTAGACAAGAAGAACAAAGAATCAGGCAAAGAAAACATCATCAGAGAGATGGGCAATGCATAAATTGACAAACAAGATAGTGGACAGTATGAAAAGCTAGGAGTGTCTATAATATTCAGCCAGAACATCTACAATTATCCAACTTAGCTCTCTAAATTGATTAGAGAACATGAGAACTAGTCATCATGAAATAGCAGTATAATTTCAAATGAAAATGTCAGTCAACAAAGATGCGACACCTCTACTGCTGCCCTAGGTAAATTCAACACAGCCTTAGCAGCATGCCACGCGTAGGTAGATAAATCATGAAAATGCAGATAAAAAACTAATAAAACGAAAGGCAGGCAAAATCAAACAATTCAAATTGGCATCCTAAACAACCTCAAGAGTGACGAAGATTGCATGCCCCATGTGCAATGAACCAGTAACATTCGGAGGTGGCATTGATATGACAAAAGGGTCAGTTCCTCGGTCAAAATTGGGCTTAAAAAAACCTTGAGATTCCCACCTAAAAGGAGCCGAAATGACAAGTATTAACGTCTGAATAAACCATAACCAAAACTGGTACAAAAAGCAGCAATGTAAGACGCATTCGTTATTAGTGGTTCGTTTACTGCTCAGAAATAGAAGAATAACAGTAATTGATTACCACTTGTATATGCGCTCCTCAGACGAAAAATCGAATGACTTTGCAACTTCAGGAGAAGTAAACACTCCTCCTCCATTCTCTGATGTTGATATTGATGCAGCAACTGAGAAGTCAGTCAGAAACATGAGAAAAGAGAAAGAATGGTTAAAGAAAAATGAGATTTTAGAACTGGGTTTTTTGTTTATGAAAGATGAATGAAAACATAGAAGAATTACCAGTGGAGAGAAATTTTTGTTTGAAGAGCCTGAAACGCAAGTGGGAGATGGATTTGATGCAATGGCGTCGCGTGGAGAAGAGAAGAGGATTGAGGGTGTGAGCAGAGCAGGAAGAAAGAAGGAACGGAGAGGAGAGCGCCATAATTTGATAAACCCCGCCA
>NBIL01030156.1:0-13200 GCA_002752925.1 Viola pubescens var. scabriuscula
GCCATCCCATGAGCTCTTGTGACGCTTCTTGGTTGCTCTTTGAGGTGGATACAAGTTGGTACAGCCGTGCGTGTATCAAATATGTTAAGACTTCCTATGTAATTTCATGAAGAAAAATCAAACCACACATAATTTTTTAGATTCAGTATAATCATGAGAAATGCTTGTCATAATGTTACTATATACCTTAACAATCAGCTAAATAAAAATGGTGATTTCAGGGTTAATTCTTAATTGATGAACAACAAAGATATGATTATTCTTCTTTAAGAAGACCATTTCAAAATTCCTTGGAATTACGTCAATATCTCTTATTGATGATACTAAATTCATTTAAAGATACAAAAAATAACATTATTCAAATTGAAGCTTCACAACAAGAGGGGGGGAGGAGGGGGGACATATGCTATCATAATAGAAATACAAACAAATGCATCATTTCAACATGCTTTGTTAGTGTCAAATTGGAAAAAAAATTGTGGCTTTGAACGACTTATGATGCATGTCATGTGACACATAAGGGTCCTAAGTTTTGACCATCAACTTACCCATCTTTTTGTACTCAAGTGTAATCACTATATTTGAAGTACTTAGCATCGAAGTGGACTAGCAATTCGTCAGCTAACTTGAGTGAGATCAACTCTTCAAGTAATTCATAATCTATCAAGCCATCCTATCCATTTAAGACTAGACGAATCGATCAATGAGCTTGACTAGGCTACCTAACTAACTCTTACTATGCCCAAACTATCAATAAAATGTCGCCAAAATGAGTTCCCAAGGCACTTAAAGGATCGCAAGGGTTCCACTTAAGACCCAACTACCTTAGTCCGTTTAGACAACTAATTGGCTATGAAAAGTACTTTTGCTTACCATATACTCTTTTTTCACCCTTGCATGCTAGCATCTGGTTACACACATACACACTATTTTTTCGATGCAAATGTCAGCACAATGACACTTACGTCATAATAAATGTAATCGCGTGCTTTAGCACATAACATAACAACACATAGAAATAGGGAGAAAGGGGAGACGGTAAACATCTACTCCCACATATAAAACCTTTTGGGTTCATGCAAAATAGAAAGAGAGAAACATGGAATGATTTAAACCATTTTACAAAGCAAACTTACTGTCGTTACGAAAGAAAGAGATATAATAGAGGAAGGAGAGTGAAAAAAATATAATTGAAATTCAAATCATATAGATTTGGAATTTATTTGTTCTTTATTAGGAGCGTAATTTTAACCACTTTTTGTTATACCAAACTTCCTAACCATTGGTATAACAAGAAGCTTATAAAGATCATTAAACAAGAAGGTCTCAACTATCAATCTAATGAAGTAGAAAACTTTGTTCTTGAAAGAGAGAAGTTTGATAGGTTTTGACAACCTCTAGGGACTTAAAGGATGTTGAAATGTAGAGAGCAAGACTCTATTTATAGTAATCCGTAAGGTTAAATTACTATTTTTGGGAAATGTAGAAATGGAAATGATAAAGTGGAATGAAACCATTTTTTCCTAGTTTTCAAATGGAGTGATAACAACCCCTAGTTTGACTCTTCCTAGGGATGCTAGTATTATAAGGTAACAACCCCGAACTTATACCGCTATGTTCACTTTTATCAATCTGGTGAATAGCTTATGATGATTTATATATCTTTTTTAATACTAGCTTTACTGCGCACAATCCGTAGCTTATGATAAGTGAGAGGTTTCTATGGTTCATGCGGTTTACTCATTATTTTAGTTTAAAAATCGATTTATTTTCTATATTTGGTCAATTTTTTCAATTATGTCCATATGTATAAAAAATACCAATTTAGTCCTTATGTTTGGTCAAACATAATGGCTAACTTGAAATTTTATAAATGAGGGATTAAATTAATTAACATTTTCAAGAAATCATACTAATTTAATATAAATTGAATATTAGTTTGAGAAAAATAATTTACATTTATATAAAATAATTTAATATTGGTTGAATATGGTTTGATCGTAGTTACCTTAAACCTCCTCTCTCAATTTTCTAATCCGTTAATCGAAATCTTAGTTTTTCCTATGTCTTAGTATTGCATTTACTCTTAATCATTTATATCTCTTGGAATTTATTATTCGAATACTCTTAGTTCTTATTTAAATTTTATTTCTTTTCGACATTAGACAAAAATCTCCGCTCTTAACTTTATTATATTTTTAGGTGTTAAAATGATACGTTATTTTCTTAAAGATATTTTCTCATGAAAGGCTAAAAATGTTGGAAAAAAAGTTTATATCTTAAATTTCTACCCCAAATAATTGTAGAATAGAAAATCTAACCATAACCATCTTTATACTATAGCTTTACATTTTTATTTGTGAGAAAAAATAAACATTCAACAATATTATTTTTTAAAAAAGTTTTTTTATAAATTATAAATAGCTTTTTGAAAGGGAAAGTGTTAATATAAAATATGAAAATAAAACTATTTGAATGACGAGTTTGAAAAGGAAAAATAAAATATTTATTGCAATTGATAAAAATATTTTAAATTAAAATGAAGGTTTTGAAGATTCTAAGTTATATTAACAAAAACAATAAAAATAAGAAACGGTCTTTTCCTTACAATTGTTAATGGCGACCGCGGAGGAAGATCTCCTCCCTTTCTCATCATCACCGTCATCATCATCATCACCATCAAAATCATTTCCGTGTTACATTCTCGCAGATCTCACTTCCTCCATTTTCCCTTCCTCGTAGATCTCGTCGACAGAGTGTTCAAGTCTTTCCAAGAATTTCTTGGAATATCTTTTTGTTTCCACTGGCATTTTATTCGCTGATGATAACAAGGAAAATCGCGTATTAGGTGATACAGACAGATAGATATACATATATAGAGAGGGGAGAGAGAAGTAGATGTCTTGTGAAGGTTGTGGGGAGGTGAAGCAATGGAGATGCGGAACAGCAGGAGCTGTGAATTTACAGAGAGTCGGATCAATCGTGCGCGAAATTGGGGAGCCGTGCCTATCTCAATCGCCGATAAAGGTTGTTATAGCTGTAAGACTCTTTTCTAATAACTGTAAGACTCCTTTTTTCCATCTCCGTTTCGTTGGTTTGTTCATTTATTTACTCTTGTTTTTGTAGAAACTTTTACTATGAAATTAACGTCGTTGCTGATTAATGGGATGATGCAGGTAAGCAGAATGCTTAAGCCGGAGAAGTGGCAGGCGACGTTCGACGGTGATGGGAAGATTTCTTCTTTCCAGAAAGCACTTAAGCTAATCATTTTAGGGGTATGTAATGAACAGTTTAAATAAAATTGTGTATATCTTATGATTATATTTTTGTTGGGTTGAGAGTTTGTATTCTAATTTCTAAGTTAACCTTGATGTAGTCTAGGTGATATTCTGCTGTAAGAAAGCTTAGTGATAGCAGTTCTCATGTTGCCTATTATAATTGGTTAATTTGAGTTTAGTATTTTGTAAGGGTCTTAATGCTTTTGTGTGTGAGTGGAATGATGGTTTGTGGTATGTGTCATTCTTAACAGTCACAGTGAACTGTTTTTCTACTGGTAGGGTGTAGATCCATCAATAAGGTCGGAAGTTTGGGAATTTTTACTTGGTTGTTATGCTCTTCAAAGTACTGCCGACGATAGAAGGCAGCTGAGGACAGCCCGGAGGTATATACTTTGTTTCTTTTCATTACAAATGTCTCTTTTAGTTTCATATCAGTCTCGAAATAGAATGGAGAACAATCAGTAGTCTTTCTTTTGCTTTGCCATACTCTTTTTCCTTGGGAAGCTTGTGTTTCATATAATGATAGTGAACGGTTTTTTCTTTGTGTTGAGCAAGCTCTTTTAAGTTCGACGGCAAAGTTAATCCGATTTATTTAATTATTTGAAGAACTTAAAATTTCTTGAAATCCTAGTATTGAAGAGCTTTGTGAAACCATTGATGTAGGGAGCGATACATGGACCTGATCAAGCAATGTCAATTGATGCATTCAAGTGTAGGAACTGGTACACTTGCATTTGTTGTGGGGTCCAAGGTTATGGACATGAGGACAGTGTCCAAGGATGACAGTAAAGTGGAAGCTAAAGTCAAAAGTAGACACGCTTCTTTAGATACCACTAACAGATTAGACAATTATAGTGATTGGAATAATAATTGTACAGATACATCATACCCATGTGAAAAGGAAAGTTCTACTGATTCGGGGGAGCTTGTCAGTGTGAGGGAAAGCACGGATAGTGGAGCACATGACTCTCCTTGTTTTGTACCTATTTCTGGACCTTGTAATGGTGGTTCCACTACAAGAAAGGGCGAGACTCATGGAACTGAATGCTTAGCAGAGAGTTATTTTGATTTTCCTCATTTACCTGTCACTGATTTGTTTGACAAGGGAGAGGAAGAGAAAGATCTCAGTGTGCATGATCAAAGACCTTCCACACAGCGGGAGTTAAGATTTGAAGATGACAGGATGCACAGTTTTCAAATTAATAACAATATAGATTTAATTATGGAATCAAATGGTTCACCATCTGACAGTGTTTGTCGTCAAATCGATTCTGAAATTGAATTAGTTCACCAAGATGATCATGTACCAGCTTTCCCATCCAATAATATGGGATGTGAGAAAAAACTGATGAACAAATTGAGAATAGTTGATGGTCCAGAAACATCATTTACAAAAGCAACAACGCCTGAAGGAGAGGCTGCAGGTGATGACAAAGTATCAGAATGGCTTTGGACTTTGCATCGAATAGGTAATTCAGTTATCATTGTTAATTCATTTCATCAGAGAGAAAATTAAGGACAGGAATAATCTTGTTTTGACGCGACAATGTTTTTTCCTTTCCAGTTGTTGATGTGGTAAGAACAGATAGTCACCTTGAATTCTACGAGGACAAGAGAAATTTAGCGCGGATGTCAGATATACTGGCTGTATATGCATGGGTTGATCCCGCCACTGGGTATTGCCAAGGTTTTTGTACTTTTATTTATTATGGCCTAACGTTTATTATTATTATTATCTTCCCCACCTTTTAATCGATTGCAAATATCTGAACAGATGAATTCAGCATTAACGTTTTAAAGTTTTAAAGTTTTCCTGATTCGGTTGGTTTTTTGTTTAGGTATGAGTGACTTGCTGTCTCCTTTTGTTGTTCTCTTTGAAGATAATGCTGATGCGTTTTGGTGTTTTGAGATGCTTCTAAGAAGAATGGTATTATTGCAAACCCTTGAAATCAATTTAGCCAGATACCCTAATGGTTTTATCTAACTTGCTTTTATGCCTCTCCAGCGTGCAAATTTTCGGATGGAAGGGCCAACTGGAGTAATGAAACAATTGGAAGCATTATGGCACATCTTGGAACTTACAGACAGGGAAATGTTTACGCACCTGTCACGTATAGGAGCTGAAAGCCTCCATTTTGCATTCAGGATGCTGATGGTTCTTTTCCGTCGGGAGTTATCTTTCAGTGAGGCTCTTCAGATGTGGGAGGTGTGTCACTTTTGTTTTCGTTCTCCTGAAGTTAATATGTTATGTTGCACATACTTATGGTGGGAATTAGTAATGTTCTTTGTACAGTCATTATTCTTTGGACTGCAAAACGTGGTGCATTGAGTTTTTAATCAAGTCAGCTGATAATAATCTATCTTGGGAAACTTTGAGGCAATATCTCTGTGCCTACTTTTGCTTTTCATCTTTTTAGGTACACATCCTTTTGTAGTTTGTCAAGACTGTTGGGAAAGTTTCCTGAAAGCTGTTTTATTCTTCCAAAGACATGCGTCTAAAAACTAGTAAACGTGATTATTACCTCATTCTGTGATTGATTTGCATAGTTTTGCTTGTTTATTTTTTCCCCGTGTATTTTTTCTTTTTGTAAAGATAACATGAACTATTATAGATGCATTGATTACCTTGAGGAAACTGTTTTCCATTGTAAGGCTAATCTGCAAGTCTTCATGATGATGGGATCGTGTGCAATTTTCCATGGTGGCTCTTATACTTTAGTTGCACCACAGTACCTCTTACAGATAAGTGGAGGATAGTGGGACAAACAGTTTTGGCTGTTGTCATTCATAATGCCAATGAATTTTTCCTGAACACAAAAAAGACATGGACTTCAAGTCCATCCTTCAGACAAACATGTTGCTAAAATGTTGTAGAAACACCAAAATAAGCTGAATTTTCTTGAGTCTTACATTTCTGCAAAAAGTCTTAGTCTGTTGATGAAAATGTAGAGTCAACATGGATGGTCTAATAGCACTTGGAAGGCACTGCATTTCATTGACATTGGTTTCATTTGAGGTTATTCGTGTATGATTATTTTTCTTCCCTTAGTTGTGCAGTTCAATCAATTGGATTTTTATGGCTCTTCTCATGTTAGAAATTTTGGAAAAAAATGTTGCAACATTTTGCATTTTTCAGGAAGTTTAAGATGGATCTGACTCTTATGAATAATGGTTACTACAGATGATGTGGGCTGCCGATTTTGATGAATCTATGGCACTTGATTTAGATGAGAACTGTCTAGAGGCTCTGGTGTTGCATCTTCCCAGTGAATCTGGACCAGAGCTGAGAGAAGAAAACATGGAAAATGGTGATGGTAGCTTCAAGGATGGCTCACAAACAAAGCATGGAAATCTTGAACACCCAACATCTGACAATTCTCCAATAAAGTCAACACCAGTACATCCCTGGTGCGGTTTAACAAGGAGTTTTTGGTCAAGAAATGATCACATGCCAATTAGCTCTGTAATCTCATCAACTAAGAATGGGGATGATGACTTACCTGTCTTCTGTGTGGCGTCAATCCTTATCATGAACCGTCATAAAATCATCAGAGAAACCCGTTCAATTGATGATATGATAAAGGCTAGTGAATTACACTGTTGTTAGTTTATATGGTTTCTTGATAAGGTTAATATTCCTATAGGAAAAGGTAGTCATTTTCCTATTCTTGCTGTATGCATTACTGTCTCCCCACATGAAGTTACCTATGTGATTAAATGCATGACTTAAGTAGTATTGCTTTGTTTTGTTTTATTGGGCACTCACATGCTCCTTCTTGGATGAACTGTTTTGAGAAGAAAAGCTTAGGAAAATAAGCTTTTTGTGTTCATTGCCTTACTGAAAGCTCCTTTTAGCATTTGGTTATTTTGGTTGTCTTCCCAGTATTTATTTAATATAATTTGATAGGATTATGCTTTCCTTTCATTGAGTTGTACTGACTGAATCTGTATTGATATTTAAAGTGCATTCATGACAACATGTGTCCTGTAGTTGAAAACAAAGAATGTTCAGTTGCTTAAAACTGGTTTTCTTTATTATCTGTTCTTGTACTTAACCATTTATTCAAAATCAATGCAGATTTTCAATGATAAGCTGCTGAAGTTCCATGTCAAGCGTTGTGTTCGCACAGCAATCAAACTTCGGAAGAAATACTTCTACAAGGTTAGCTGGTCATGTCCACTCGACAAATGTGTGATCTTTTTTTTTTCCTTGGATTCTCTTCCGTATTTATTGGTCATTTGTGTCTTATGAAACTGGACTATTTCTTGAACCAGCTGATCAAAAGCAAGTGCCCTGTAGCTCAGAATAGTGACTAGAACTACGGCTTTTCTAGTTTCACATTGAAGGCGTGGCATTGGCCCTCTGAGTGTCTGTCCTCTGTGATTCCTGAGTTTGAATACTTCGGCTGTATAAAAGTCCAATATATGGGTATATACTTCGACGAAGATGTTTAAAGGAACGTGATGTTGCCATTCAAAGATTTGATTATACTTTCATTATCCGCTCCATATCTTTTGTCAGGTAATTCCGATATGGTAACACACACTTGTCTTCCATATTGCAATGACATAGTGCAAGCAAAATTATCAAATTCACTATATTGCCATTTTCTGATATCAGTTCTTTCATATCACTTTACACCCTTCTACGATAAATAGAGACTATTCTATTTAAGATCATCTCTTGCTGTGGTGTTGATGCAGTGGTTTCAGTCAATTCTTACAAATTGCAAATATCGCTAATGAAAGCGGTTTCTTATGGGGCACTGCCTGCACTTTGAATCAACATGCCTGCATGATATAAAATATGTGTTTATTGTTGTGGACATTGTGGTTGAAAAGGAGTCTGTAATTAAATGAAAGAACAGTTAGGATGAAGCATTCATGGTGACATTTTCTTTTATCTAGGTAACTTTATTTGCTTTTTTGCCTGGGCCAACTGTTCAGATTCCTACAAAAAATGATTCGTGAACATTTAAATGTCATTGAAAATGAAAATATATCAGGCAACTTGTCCCACATTGTAGCTGCTGGTGCTGGACACTGCATGAAAAATATTTTACTTGTAAGTTTAACAAATGAAGCATAAGGGAGGATTGGATTAATGTACCTATTTGTTTATTAGTTGTCATATGATGTTATACATGTTGTCATTAGTATTCCAACTCAAAATAAATTATTTCTAAAATTAGGTTTATTTGTTTGTTTTTTTGTTTAGTATCATTATATTATATTATATTATATTATTATCCCAACCACTAAGGAATGACTATCTCAAAATGGGAAGATACAAATGATATATTAGTGTTTTTATCATCTTAAACCACACGAAAAAAGTCCTATTTTATAACTGGATTTATTCTGTATAACAAAATTTAAGACCAATTGCATAATTGAGCTTATTTATTTATCTGTTGCTTAGTTACATTATCATTATTATTATTATTACTGTTATCATTATTCAACCCAAGAATTACGAAGGAAAGAAAAAAAAACAGAAGTAGTTGAAAATTGAAACGGTATGTTACACATTATTATAAAAAAAATTGATAACTCAAACAAAGGGAAGAAGGCAAAAAGGTCTTTCAACCTTGAATGAGGATAAAGTCATATTACCTAGAAGCCTAGAACTAGATAGATCTGACTGCAAGATGCTGAGTGGCGATGATTGCCTTAAAATGTCTAATTGTTTGTCTAATAAAATACTTGGTGGATAAAATATAGAAGATGAGCTACATAGTGTGCAATTAATTGGACGAATTTCTAAATAATCACATGGGTTGTGGAAAAAAATTGAATGGTTATGAGAAATTTGCACTTACTGTAACCTATTCATAACATATGTGATTATTGAGAAACTTGCATATTAATACTACTGTTTTATGTTCTAACTCAAAAGAGAATGAAATTATGCATTTGGTACAAAAGAAAATAAATATGAAAAAGGAAAAAAGAAAAGAAAGGAAAGAGACTAGAAATAAAAGGATAAAAAAGTAAATATTTTTTAGTAAAAGACAGGAATGTTTTTATGAAATTAGCATATTTGTTTATTATTATATGCAAGCTTGGATTAATTTGGGGATTTCATAAAGGGGTACCATTCCTTTTTCTTGCAGCGTTTCCGTGTTGTTTTCCTCCCCTCCTTTTGAAGCCAGAGGACAGATCAAAGAGGAGCAGACATGTTTTCTTTTATGTGAATTTAGGCTCGGATTATTTAGCTACCATGGACACTTCTCACAGGTTAGGAGAACACGAGCTTTATTTTTCTCACACCATATACTTGGAGAACTTTTTTTGTATTGACAACTTTTGGTCACTTTGCCCTTTGTTCATATGAAATTTAAAAGAGAAGTCACAGTTATTGGGAAAGTGATCAATGATTCTAGTGGTTGAACTGTCAATGATTTAAGTTTATGCCTCAAAGATTTGTGTAGTTTTATTCATGGAGGGGGACATATTTCTGTCCCTAATACAAAAACAATGTAATTTAGTTGGTTAATATTGCATAGTATTTTTATTATGAATAGCATTACCATCGAGAATTTCTCTTAGGCTTTGTTAGTTTTGCTGCACTTTCGGCGTATCTCTCCTGCCGTTCCTGTTAGCACATTGATATTTCCCAGTCTATTCATAGACAGTGCAAGCGACCTCCTGAAGTCTTCAAAACCATCAGCAAATTCTTGTGCAATTTCTGATGTGTCATTACCATAGACAAGCTGCTGATCAATTCCAAGTACAGCTTGGTGTGATATAGCCCTCTTGTAGTAGGAACTGCTGAGTCTGTAGCTAGAGCCAGACTCTGGGTTTAGAGGCACTAATGGGTCAGTTTGACCCTTTTTCGTCCTGCGGGGGCATAGTTTTCTCATTTTATCTGCAAATGCTGCGTCCATACTTGGGTCTGGCTTTCCTTTGTTCTTGTAATTGTACAGCCGATCCACAATGCGGCTACAATGTGTACTCCCCAACGAATGTGCACCTGATAGACACGCACGCACACATTAGAATTTGCTCGGTCAATAGTGATACAGACCCTGAACTAGTCTCCAAAAGTACTGTTAGAACTTCTATAATTCAAATACTTGGGACTTCAACATTATATACCAGTAAAACATTTTTTACAGAAAGAAAGACTCTGGTTTTGAATTATATTCTTGTGCAAATCTTGTGGGATAGCAGCAAGATGAGAAGTAGGCAATGTATATATATATATATACTTGATCTGTATTGATCCTTACCCAAGAGTGTTCCCATATCCAGCACATCTAATCCTCTAGATTTGAAATATGCCAATCCTTCCTCTGATGAGATGGATGGTGATGCGAGGTCCACTGCATCTGCTCTTGATGTCATACCATCTCTTCTTCCTGTATATACAGGGTAAGATGGTCCCCCAGCCTGTTGTTACAACGTGTCATTTATATACAGGTTAATTAGCTTGTTGTGATTAGGATATAAAGTCTGTCTCGGAATATATGTGAAGTAATTAGGTATATATGTAGCGGTTAGGAGATTACCAAATGAACAGCATCCCTGGTGGCTAGGTTGAGTATGTCAGCACAAGAGACGACTCCTGGGCATCGAATTTCAAGAACTCTTTTGATCTTGTCAATCGCCGCGAACCCTCCAAGCCCTATATTCTGTGATGCATATCTCTCTGATTTTGGTCCATCAAGCAGGATGGAAGCATCACAACCCTGGAGTTTTTTTTTTATTCATTGAACAGAGTTAGGTACTCTGTATAGTGTTAGCAGAAAGTAGCAGTATTCATGCATATCATCTCCTAAGCAGTGAATATAAGGGTGAAAGAAATGAGGATATGTATATATAGATGATGTATATGCACGCTCGAACAGGAGACACTCACAGTGACGAAGCAATCTGAGTAGAGCAAGCGAAGGAGCTTGGGAGTGAGGCTCCTGTCTATCTCCCATAAGATCTTGACTTGGTGTTTGATAAACTCCTCAGCATAGGTGCATGAGGTGTTGTGCTTGTAGTAACTCAAGCTCAACCGCAGAGGAGTTTGCACGCCTATTGCTGCATCCACATTCGCAATACAAAAGCTTAATGCAGCAGCCAAACATACAAAGAAGGCACCACTAATTTGTTCCTGTCTCATCTTTGTATTGATGTATTGATGTATGTATGCAGTAGGTATGTGCCTCCTTTGTAGTTTGTATAATCATACACCAATGTATCTTGCTAAGAGAGTCTTAGTAGTGTTTATATAGATAGATATAGATGTAGTTTTTTTATTATTTTGAGAATTTTGATGGTGTGTGAACTGAAGGCATTAGGCTGGTGGTCACATGCGCCAAAGCTCGTTCGTTATTCTTGGACGGACGGTAGCTTGTTATTTACTACTGACTGCATTTCAGCAAAGACGTCATTAGCGTTTAGCAAGCAAGGCACATGAATGCGGGTATGCATGTGACTTCTACCTTGGTTTTAGGGTTTTATATTTTTACTATGCCGAAAAGGTTTTGCGATCCAAAATGTTTCAGATATCCAAGCAATAAATGATGGATTAATTTTTGTGTTGGGTTATGAACAT
The DNA here is from genome assembly GCA_002752925.1 of Viola pubescens var. scabriuscula. NCBI lineage: Eukaryota > Viridiplantae > Streptophyta > Magnoliopsida > Malpighiales > Violaceae > Viola > Viola pubescens. The sequence continues at coordinate 11,830 of NBIL01030156.1, forward strand.
TAAATGATCGAGCGTTAATTTTCTTGCAAACATTAAATGATCTATAATGATTATTTGTGTGTATGTGTGTGTGTTGGGTTATGAACATTTAAATGATGGATTTGCAATTGCATAATACCCCTCCATTTTAAGTTAACAGTAGAGTAGTTCCTCCATTCCTAATTAAAAGTCGGATTTGGGGTGCATTTTCTTTTTAATAAAGAATTTAAAATGCTCATTGGTGAAAAATATTGGGTAAATTTGAAAGAAAAAAGAAACATAAAAGTAGCTGAAACGATTTATCAATTTGAAATTGAGGAAGTGTGGAGTAATCGCGTCTTCATTTTGTAAAAAATCTCTTACACTACCTTTTATGAGGAATATAGAGAGTAATAAAAGATAAAAAACATTGGAGTATATAACGTCCTTAGTTGTATTTTATGGCTAGTTCAATTAGTTTCTCTATCGTTAATTAAATTGTACATTTTCAATACTCATTAAGGAAGAGTACATGTATAAGATTTGATAATAAATTTGGGGGTAATTTTATTTTCAATATTTCTTATAACCGCTCCTAATCATTATATTGTTTTTTTTATCTTTAGTTAAATGAACAACTAAAACATTACGGAAGGAATATCACAGTTATATCGATTAAATCGATATGATTGCCTATTAATATTACATGAGAAGTGGGTGGGCAGAGCTTTATCACTAATAACTATTTTTTATTTTATTTATTTTTTTAACTTTTTTCCTTGCATTGAACGGAAGGGTAAGCAAATTGGCATTAGATTTGACAAAATTGGCAAGTTGATTCGAAAGTTCAAACCTATGTTTAGTCCATTAACAATTAATATACCCATTTGACTTGGCACAATTATGAATCTTATGATTAACGAAATAGACTGTAAATGAACCTCTACCATCACATTCTTGCCTTGTCTGTTCTTTCAGCCCTTTTAATTAAAGCCAGCAGTCACTAACGTAATAGAGTATTTTACAAATGTAAGTAAAGATGGTGGCAGGGCAGTTTCCAACTGTAAAGTGAGTTAGCGTTGGGTTAATTAGCAGCATTATTTATGAAGTGAAGGACAAGTCTAGAACATTCAGCACCAAACTCGTTGACTATGACCGACTTTGGGATTTACTTATTTTATGTTGTTATTAGTGGGCATCACAAATGGGTCTGCCCGACCCAACCAATGCAGACCAGCCCATCTTAGTACTCCAAGCCCATCAAACCACACGTACTTCTCACTACAAGCCAAAAAGACATGTCAATTGAAAAAAAATCAAGAGACTTACAAGATAAAAGACATGTCAATTGAAAAGAAATCAAGTGAAAGACAAGTAGTTTATGCACACAAAAGTTTTCACTACAAGCCAAAA
>NBIL01030174.1:0-13523 GCA_002752925.1 Viola pubescens var. scabriuscula
TCCAGACTCGTTATTTACTGGTAGGCCCCAGGCGTAATCTTCTCCTACCTTGTACTTTACGCCCATGGCGTTGTTACTTACCGCCAGGTATATCCTATTTTCCTCTATAAATACCCCTTGATCCAAGACTCAAAGGTAAGGCTGAAGCTAGCTGGCCAAACCCCTGTCTCACTATCCTCTTACACTGTTCACTGACTTTGGCATCGGAGTGTCTACACCGGAGACCCCCTCCGGCGCTTTGCAGGTACTACGGACGGCCGACCAGAGGACGGGCAGACCCCACCTAGGAACAACCCTCTCTCCTAGATATCCATCTCCCACAAGATTATCAGTGGGGTCCGCCCGTCCTCTGGTCTACCGTTCGTAGTACCTGCAAAGCGCCGGAGGGGGTCTCCGGCGTAGACACTTCGATGTCAAAGTCAGTGAATAGTGTAAGAGAATAGTGAGACAGGGGTTTGGCAAGCTAGCTTCAGCCTTCCTTGTGAATCTCGAATCTAGGGGTATTTATAGAGGAAGATGAGGTGTACCCGGTGGTAAGTAGTAACGTCATGGGCGGAAAGTGTAGGGGTAGGAGGACATTACGCTCGGGGCCTACCAGTAAATAACAAGTATGACGGGAATGGGATAACGCCTGATAAAAGAGTGAGACCCCCCCGGTGTAGTCGACCATTCCGTCCTTGTAAGATGCGTAGTTGTAACACTGTCATGATTAGTGTAGTGGGTCCCTTTCCGGGTATCTGTCATATCGCCTCTGTGCCGTGTATAGTACCCTGTCCGCGGTAGGCGGTGACGAATACAATACTGCCCTCTGTGGTACTTCAATAGTTATCAGTGAGGCCAAAGCATCCACTGTGAAGGAGCTACACGAAACGGCAAAGGAGCGGTTGGAACGCATCAACGTACGTTTAGCTCAAAAGCGCAACTCCGGCCGACGGATCACTAGGTTTGAAGTGGGAGATTGGGTGTGGCTGCACCTTCGCAAGGATCGATTTTCAAGCCAACGCAAGGGCAAACTTAGCCTCCGGGGAGATGGCCCATTTCTTATCTTGGAAAAAAATTAATGATAATGCCTATCTTCTAGACATTCCTTCTTCGTATGGAAACGTCAATCCTACCTTCAATGTCGCTGATTTAACTCCATATTTTGTAGATGACATTGATGGTACTTCATGGCAGGAGCTCTCAAAGGACCAACCAATAGATTCGAGGACGAATCCTCCGAAAGGGGGAGGGGATGATATGAGCTCAAGTGCTCACTGATACCCAACTAGGAGCAAGCAAGTGTTGGCGCTCCTCATGAAGACCTTAAGGAGTGAGGAACGCGAAGTTAAGGGAGAAGAAGAAGGTTGGAGGACTTGCATTCATGTAATTACAAGTCCTCATGGGCGTCCCGAGCAGACCATGAAGAGAGCTTCGCCAAACCGTGACCTTTTAGTGCTAACCCTCGCAAACCATGAAGCACGCATCGGCTAGCCTTCCTCCCTTCGGTTTAGTCCTTTCAAGCTCATGGTTCAACTCTTCAAGTGCCGAACCTCAAGGACCCTTGTAAGGGTATTTTTGGGTCTTCACCCATGTATTTCTCCTAAGTATAAATAGCTAGTTTCTTGCATTTTTAGACTTGTCTTTGTTTTTGTGATTTTTTTCATCAATCAAGACCAAACCTTTAGCTTAATGATTAGGGTTCTTGGAACCGAGCCTTGTTAGGAGGTGAAATCCAAACTTAATACGTGTTTGTTCTTGAGTAAGTTGGTGGATGTTAGTTTCATCAAGGGTCACCAAACTTGTGTTAAGATCCTTATCTATTTCTTGAAATATATGAGTTTCTTTTTGTGTATTGACATCAATTCCTCTTCCTTCTTCCTCCATTAAAGCCACTGCCTTCCCTCTAACTTCTAGAGACGTTATCCTCTCCACAATTCCCTTACATATTCGTCCATCAACCCCCATTCAAGTGCTCTAAAACCCAACCGTCCTCAAAAGCTAGATCCTTCACCCAAACGCAAGATCCATTCATCCTTCCTTGGAGTTTGACTCATATCAGCGGCCATTGTCCCCGGATGAACAGACCAAGCATAGTGACCTTACAATCTAGATTTAGACTCAACATGAGCGGGTAGAGAGATTTTGGTAGCAAAAAAATAGAATTAAATGGGTAGCGCAGGGTGATCGAAATACGGGATTTTTTCACAGGATGGCCAAGGTGGCGGTGAGGCGGAACAACATTAGAGATATAGTCTATCAAAACGTGAGGTACACTACCCCAGTGGATATCAAGAGGGCAGTTGTGCAGCATTATGAGACCTTCTTTCAGTCGGTAAGGTGGGAGAGGCCGCAGATGCAGGACATAGGTTTCTCGAAATTGTTAGTGGAGGTTAGAAAGGGAGGTTACTCAAGAAGAAATTTGGGAGGCGGTGAAGGGTTGCGACAGGCGAAAAGCCCCGAGTCCGGATGGCTTTTCTTTACGCTTTTTGCAAAAAGGGTGGGGTATTATCGGAGGAGATTACAGTAGGCTGGTTCAGGAATTCTTTAGGTTGGGTAAATTCCCGGCGGGGGCAAACTCCTCATTTTTAACTCTCATTTCTAAGATCCCGGATGCTAAGAGGTTTGGTGACTTTCGCCCCATTAGCTTAGTGAGCAGTTATTACAAAATCATTTCTAAGATTATGGCAAGTCGGCTTAGCAAGGTGATCAAGACCATCGTTAGCGAGGTTCAGCATGGGTTCATCCATGGGAGGCAGTCCTTGGACTGTGTCATGACAGCGAGTGAGGTGGTTCATTACTGGCAAGAATCGAAGCAGCAGGGCTTGCTGTTCAAATTGGATTTTGATAAGGCCTATGATTCCATTGAATGGGACTTCTTAGAGGCTGTGTTGGGGCTTATGGGATTTAGGGGGAAGTGGAGGGGTTGGATTAGACAATGTGTTAGCACTAATAAAGTTTCTGTTCTTGTTAATGGGTCATCTTCTGGCTAGTTTGGGGTGGGAAGGGGGCTGAGACAAGGTTCTCCATGTCCCCTTTCTTATTTAATATTGCGGCAGAGGGGATCCATCGCCTTTTTGTCCGAGCAGAGGAGGTGGGGATCCTTAGGGGAGTTGGTAACTAGGTGGCTGAGTGGCAGCTGAGCCACCTTCAGTTTGCCGATGATACGTTGGTTTTTGTGAACAACAACGAGGAGAAAATTCAGGGAGTAAAAGGCATCTTGCGTTGGTTTGATGCTTTATCAGGGCTAAGAGTTAACTTCCATAAAAGCTCTTTGATAGGGGTTAATCTGAGCGAGCAAATATGGTCTATTTTAGCTACGCGAGTGAGATGTAAGTATTAATCGCTCCCTTTTAAATATTTGGGGTCCTTCGTGGGTTTTAATCTGCGGAGAGTTTCTGGTTGGCAATTCTTAGTCCAGAAAATGAGGAAGAAGCTTGCTACGTGGAAGGGCCACATTCTCTCGGCGGAGGGGCGGGTGACTTTAATCAAATCCTCTTTAAAGAGCTTACCGGTTTATAATATGTCGATTTTCAGGATGCCTAAGACTGTTGCTCGGCAGTGCGAGGGCATCATGAGGAGGTTCCTGTGGAGTGGTAGCGAAACTAAGAAGGGCTTGGCTAAGGTGCAGTGGGAGGAAGTTACGAGATCGACTTCGTTCGGGGGGTTAGGAATTGGTAGGATTCAAGATCACAATGTGACTCTCCTATTTAAATGGGTATGGGAATTGATCAGAGGAAGTAGGAAAATATGGGCTGACATTATTCGAAAACAGTACAATTTCAAGACCATTGGTGACTTGTGGCGCGAGGGATCGGTTAATTTATCTCCTATTTGGCGTGATATAATGAGATCTTGTGGTCGAGGAAGGGATTTCTTCGAGCTGTGGAGTGACCACATCTCTTTGAAGATCGGAGGGGGAAGTGACACAAATTTCTGGTGGGACACTTGGGCAAACAAGAAGCCGCTTGCATTACTCTATCCTCAGTTGCACTATTTATCGAGTAACCAAAGAGGGAATGTCAAGGAGTTTGGCAGCTGGATTGGCTCGGAGTGGGAGTGGCAAGGTGCTTGGAGGAGGGGGCTGTTTGAATAGGAAAGTGAGGAGTGGGAAGCGTTGAAGGCTCGTCTGCCAATCCCGAGTAGTGGGGATCAAAGAGCTGTGTTACGGTGGGATTTAGATCCGGCTAAAAATTATTCAGTGCAAACGGGGTATAAGAGATGGGAAGAAAAGAGGTTTGCGTCTAGACCTTTGCTGCGGTCCTGTTGGTCCGGGCTGGCACCTTTTCGCGTAGAATTCTTTTTGTGGCTTGCGCTTCGAGGTAGAATCGTTACTAGGGACTTTCTAGAGAGGAGCAACATGCTGCTTGAGGTTGAGAATGTTTGCTCCCTGTGCAGTAGCTGGCCAGAGGATGTCAAGCATCTGTTTATGCGTTGTGAGGTTGCTTGGGCTGTGTGGGGCTTTATCATGCGGTGGCTGGGTGTCGAGTGGTGCCAACCTCAAAACCTTGCGGATTTATAGGGGGGGTGTTTGCCTTCTCAATCTAAGGATGTGGTGAGAAAGTGGAATACACTATTCTATGCTGTCATTTGGACGATATGGAAGTCTCGTAATATGGTGGTATTTCGTCAAGTAGAGTTTGATGGGGCGCGATGTGTTAATCTGATCTATTCCCGTTGTCATTGGTGGCTAAAGAGCAAGGAGCATTCATTTGCGTATAGCATGACAGACATGCTGTTGTCCCCGACATGGCTCTTTTTTCGTCACTTGGAGTACAATTGAGGCTCGGGGGTGTGTGTGTGGCCGGCCGGGGGTGTTTTTTGTTCACCGGTGTGCTGGCCGCCTGAGCGTGGGTGGGTTGTTGTTCTGCAGCAGGCATGTAGTTCCTGCTGCCGTTTTTTGGTTTTTGGTTTTTGTAAGAGATGTTTTCTTGCTAAGTTTTGCGTGTTTTGGTTGCTGTCATGGCCTTCATGACTTTGGTATTTTAATAAAACCTTTCTGCTTAAAAAAAAAAAAACACAATAAAATAGTATCAGAGAGGCTTCTAGATTCGTTCCTTCTTGGCCCAATGCGACGGCGGTTGCCGCGACTTCCACCACCGTGGCTTCAAAGATCAAGACTTTGAAATCATGGCAACCCATCAAAGCCAGAGCTTCAAAATGTTAGAAGATTGATTCAAGTTGACTTAATTTTTTTTATTTTTTTAAGAGTTATTTTAACCACTCTAATGCAGTGTGTTAGTGTCATTTTAACAACTTAATTAATGACTTTATCTTATGAAAAATATGTTGGAATTTCCCCCCAATTGGAAACTAATTTCTATAATTTCTCTAATTAGAAAAAATTAAATTTATTAAACACAAGGATCTTCAGGTCCAATTATATAAGCAGAAAGACCCCTATAGTGCAAATGATAACAAAAAAACCTCTAAGGTGCAAATGATAACAAAGAGACCTCTGCGGTCTAAAATAACAAACGTATGACCCCTAAGGTCATTAAAGCAACATCATAACATGATAGAAATTAACGTTGTACGCATAAAATTCTTCCTGATCAAGAGAAAAGGAGAAAATTATACGTGTCAAAATTATAAATAATTAATGAATTTTATATAAAGTGGTTCTTCTACTTTTGTTTCCTCTTATTAATAAATTGATCTTCACTCCGGATTTGGGCTTGAACTTGAATTTGGTGGATGATGGTTTGGCCTTGAATCAGCTTGTGGTTCGTGTTTGATTTGAGAAGAAACCGATCTTGAATTAGCTTGTGGCTTCTTAGTTGATTTGAGAAGAAATCGACCTTGAATCAGATTGTGACTTCTTGGTTGATTTGAGAAGAAACCGGCATTGAATCAACTTGTGGCTTCTTGGTTGATTTGCTTGGAGCTTGAGAGAAAAACTGGCCTAGAATCAGCTTGTAGTTTTTCTCTTTCTTTTGGATGATGCGTTTGGGCTTGATCTTCAATTCTTTAGGCTTGCAGCAATATCCCAATTTTCTCCCCTTTTGTTCTCTCTAATGAGACTTCTATTTATAGGCTCATAAAGATGATCTTTGAATTTTGAATGATGACACGTGTCTTCATCCCATTGGTCTTTGTTGAATAACTAACTAGAAATATTTGATTTGGTTTAAATTTGATCTTGATTTAGATTCAAACTTGATTTGATCTTGATTTGATTTGAATTTGAATTTGATTTCTAAATTTGGATATTAATTAATTTGATATTTAATCAAATTAATAAATATGAAATGAGTTTTGGCCATTTATGAATATGTTGACGAGCTTCGACATGAAATCTGACTCCTTTGACCCTTGGGTTTTATGGGCTTCGAATAAGTAGGCTTTGACAATTGGGCCATATAATTTAATTGGCTGAATTTTTTGATGTCTACAAATGCCCCCTTAAAATTATTTTACTTTATAAAGTAAGTTAATCTTGAACCTTTTTCCTTTCCTTCTCGAGTGAATTTATGCCGAGGACTAAACTTGAGATTATGTTTAATTGCTGGTCCAAATTTATCACAGACCAACTTTTACTTTGGAGAAATTTTCCACTGAATGATTTTTTTTTCTTTAGAACTTGTACAAATTGATTATGCAACATAATCCATGGTCTTTGTATTAATTCTGGCATATCATGGGCTTGAGCCGAATTGATTATGCAACAGAATCCATGGTCTTTGGATTAATTCTTGCATATCATAGGTTAGATGGGTAGTGATCCAGTGTAACTTGAAAGTTTAAATTGAATTTACCGAAATCCAATTAAAATTGGCGTCATTTTCTTTTTATTTCGCTTGTAGTTAAAATCTCAGTATAAAGATAGAGTTGGACTGGGTCTTGAATTAGGATTATGATAGACATCATGTACAAACATCTATCCTATATTCCTCATCTACCCTTCAAAGTGCAGCCTGTTTGAATTCTCTTGATTCTTCTCGCCGGATTCTATAGGTAGGCTCTTCTTTTTTTTATGCCTTGTACGTTTTTATTTATTTATTATGGGATCAATTGCACAACAAATCTTGATTTTCTTGTATTCACACCCTTTTTTTTTTCTCTCTCTTATTTGTTTTGGGCAGGATGCCGCAAGCGATCAAACATCTTTTTCCTTTTTCTTGCAATTTTGTGCACAAGCCTCTGACGCAACCTTTGTACTTTGCTTTTTCTTTTCTTTTTTATTATTATTATTATGTACATGCGCAAATACTATTTTCTTTTTATTTTTTTATTTAACATTTGAGTACCATATTGTAGATGGTTTCGTCTTTGTCACGGTTTGCTGGTGTTGCTCCCTCACAGTCTCTTGATATGGAGTAGATTGGCGAGAGCTCACGTCAAGGGCAGAAGGGGCGATTTCTTTACTTTCCAGACACTGAAGTGAGGCATCGTTCGCAATCCGGAGGAAGAGAAGAACTGAAGCTTGTCATAGTGAGTCGGTCAACGGAAGATCCCAACATTAACCTCATCGAGGGTCTGGATCAATCCTTTTTAAGTACTGTATCTGACCCAACTGATGTAGAAGTTTCAAGATTTCGCTCTTCGCTTCCTATCCCTTCCTTTTGTGGCGCAGAAGACTATACTCCGCATCCAAAGATTGCGGAGAGAATCAAGGCGAAGTGTTGTAGATGGGGATTGCCGCTCGTTGCTCGAGGAGAGATCTCCAATCTTTAAGGCTTTTGGGAGTGGTCACTTTGGACTTAGAGGCGTCTTTGGAAGAAAGACCTTCTTGACCTTTCACGAGCAGTTGGTGCTGCGGCGTTTTATTATTGAGATTTTGAAACTCACTTTTGAACAATTTTATTTTTGACAAAAAAACTAAACTAGGGAACTCTAGACCTATCAACTTCGAGAAGTTTACCACTGCCTGAGGATTCCCAAGCCCCCGACAGTTCCAGAATAAGAGACTCATGGCTCTGGGCGGGGTTGCTCAACAACCGCCGCTAGACCAGTAACATCCTCTGAGTCCCAATGGACCACCTTTTTCTTCTTGTGCAAAGAGGACGTCGGGTCATCACTCACATCATCATCTATGGCTTCCCCTCTTCTTTTCCCAGTCACTAAGCTATGAGGACAGGGTCCCACATCCTTAGCTCGATACACACTCTTTCGGGCTGTGTATATCTTCTTGCCACGACGAGCACCCAAAAGCTTCCGTCGACCCCCAATCGTGTCCATATGACGCAGAGCTTGTCTAACTGACTCTGAATAACTAAGAAGTAACTCAGTAGCATTCCTAACTGGTGGAGCAAGGTGGAGAGAAAACGTGTCTTCCTCTGGATCCTCCTCTAGGTCCTCCTCCTCCTCTGCCACTAAAGCATCACCAAGCTGGTTCATTGGGCCCGACCCAGTTCCGGTAACTCCTCCCTTATCCCGCAACTCATGCGTTGGGCCTGTCATTGGCGCACCCGGCTCAAAACCCTGCAACCCATTTGTCTGGTTGCTGCTTCATCCCACCCCATCCGATGCTGGGCCCGTTTTATCTATCGGCCCAGATCCTGCACCGTCTCCTATAGCCCGCGTCCCAAGCGCTCGGGCTGAAAGTGGCGCACGCGACCCAGCTCCCAAATGCAACGTGGTAGGGCTTGGTCCATCATCAGCCTACTGAACTGTTTCTTTGTCCCTATTTTCTCGCCCACGTTTAGTAAATGAACGAATAGATTGCATGAGGTGGTTCTCAAATATGCTAAAATCATGTCCACCCTCCTGCAACTGCCTCAACACACCACCTTTCTCAACCACTCCACGACATGATCCACCAGCGATCCGCCTCCACTACCTCTCTCCTCCTGAGCCGAATCTCTGTCTCTCAACTCCGTTATGGATACCGAGCTGTCCACCTGAATTTCATTGTTTCTGACAAATTGAGGACTGGGTACCGATCGCCAAGAGATTGAATTTTGCCGAGAATTGCCACTATACACGGGTTTTCCCGACTCATTACCCGGGCTTAAAGGATTTCTCATAAGGGAGGGGTTTTTTCCCAAGAGGGTTAGAGTATAAGCGAGCCTTGCAGTTCTGGTGAACATGCCCCAAAATACCACAGAAATAGCAAATATTTGGCAGTCGTTCATATTCAGCAGTAATTATGACCTCTTTACCCAACGAATTCAAGACCTTTACCTCAGTTATTAAGGGGCGCTCCACCTGGATCAAAATCCGCACTCTCACCCACCCTCTAAATTGCGTGAGGTCCTCCTCAGCCATAGAGACGAAAGATCCCAGCTTATTCCCCATAATTCGGACGTTTTCTTTGGTACGAAGGTTGAACGGCACATCATACAACCGAATCGAGAAAACTATCTGATCCAGCACGACCTCCTGGAGTTGCTCGTCCCCGTTAATCCTTTTAAGCACCACTAAACTCCTGTTCCATAACCAAGGAGTACGATCGAGGACCCGGCTCAAGTCATCCTCCAATTCAAATCGGAACATAAATAGGTTCGATTCAATCGTCGTAACCTGCAGATCCCCTAGTAGACACCATAGAGCCCGCATACGATTAAAAAAAGCCCAAGCTGCTCCCTGGCTAAGTCCCCGATCACCATGGATCTTCCCAAGCAGAAAGTAACTATTGTGCTCCACTAAATTCTCCATTATCAGGCACTCGGTATCACCCCTCACCCTCTCATCCTCAATTGATAACCCCGACCTACCCACTCTCGTCATGGATATTCCTAGATATTTATCTAATCTCTTGAGGAAGAAGCGAGTAAATAAAAACCACTGATTGAGATGTGCATACTGCATAGTGGGGTTCTGCATAAATAGCATTGTAGATGAATGGTTCAAAACAGATTTGGAGTTCTAGGATTGCTAGGAGACGTATTGTAACTAGAATTAAAAAACAGAGTAATTAACGCAGAACCAGTTCAAGATAAAAACCAGGGAAACGATTTGGATAAGATCAAGCAATATTGGGAAGGATAACTAGAAAAAACTTTCAAAAATAAAACCTTCAAAACTAAAATTTAAAATTGAAAAGATGAAAGGAAAAGATTTACTTGAAGCCAACAAATTGATGAGGATGACCCTGCCACCAAAGCTAAAAATCGAGATGAACTCAAAGAAAAGTTTCGTTTTGTTAATGCCTACAACTTGATTTGGATTTGGATTTGAATTTGTGAATTTGGATATTAATTAATTTGATATTTAATCAAATTAATAAATATGAAATGAATTTTGGCCATTTATAAATTTATTGATGGGTTTCGATATGAAATCTAATTCCTTTGATTCTTGGGCTTTATGAGCTTCAAATAAATAGACTTCGACAATTGGGTCGCATAATTTCCTTATCAGAATTTTTTAATTTACTTGGTAGAATTTTTTATGTCTACAAACGTATTTTCAATTTGTGTTCTCAAAGAAGTTTTCCTGTTTTCTAGAAAAGTTGGGCCTCTAAGTGGGCCAATTCGACAGCTTAGGCCCATAACACATTTGAGTGAACGACGCGTCACCTGCAGGAGTACGACGAACGGACACGCGCCACCCAAAAAAAAAAAAAAGGAAGAAAAAACGGCCATAGGCCATAGCGAGTATCGACCGTGAAAGGAACAAACGGGAAAAAGCTTCTACAGCCTAAAATTCCCAATCGGCGGATACCAAGCAAAAAAAGAGGCAAAAATAGGTCGTTTAAGCGTTATGCAATTACAATCTCAATCCCAATTACAACCTGTTTATCATAAGACCTACTCCAACTGCTAAACAAAATCAAAGGAAAGCAAATTAAACTCATACGCATTAATAACCAGAGAAACAAAATAGCATTCAAATTAACATCAACACCAAACCTAAGATCCAGAACAACAAAACCCACAAATTGACTAGAGTTTAACCAGTGTAGATGTGGACACCAATGGCGATGAGGAAGATGGTGAGGAGGCCAAAGTAGATGATGGTGTGTACAAGGATGGAAGCGCCACTGGTTTGCATACTCCCGAACTCAACCACCCGATTCCTCCCTGGTATCTGAAACAGAAGCCCAGGTGATAGCAGAACAAACAGCACCACCGCAATCACCACCGGCCCCCAATCCGCCATACTCAAATCTTGATCTTTCTCCAAAAAAAATGAACAAAACCCAGATGATAAACAAAGTGGAAAAGAGGGAAGGAGATTTGTGCTTTGCCTATTTGGAAGGAGAGTGAGAGGAGTGCTAAGGGACAAAGTGCATTTTGGACATTTTGTAGTGGAGGGATGCTTCTCGTGAGTCGTGACAAGTGAGGGAGGAGTGGTGCTTTTGGTAACGTGTCACCGACTTGTGCGTGGTTCCCTTTGTGATTCGACGGCTGTGATCATCTTCGGATCAGATTGTCGGCTTGTGACGCTGACCACAGTCAAATTAGTCCCTTCGGATCAGATTGTCGGCTCGTGCTGGTTAATTCTCGAAAAGGCTCTGCCCATTTTCCTATTCCCAATTCCATTTCTTTTATTTTTTGTTACAACCAAATTCTTTTTTTTATCCTTTCACATAAGACTAGCTGCTAGCTAGCAAGCCTAGCATATTTTGACAGACAATTTGATATTCAGTCACCATATTAAATATTAATTATTTTAAAATCATATTAAATAGGACCTCAAATAACGATAAAAAATTTATCCACATATTTTAATGTACTTCTATAATTAGGATGACAACAACCTTACAATTCTGATTAAACGGATTTTTTTTTTTTTAATTTCATGTAAATTACTTAAAAATGTATACAAAACAAATAATAAGATGAAGCATCATGTATGACATTAGGAAAATCACAAAACAAAACAAAAGAATTGTGTTACAAATTGCAACTACTGTATAAGATAATTAGATGATGAGGTAGAGCTAGCCCATATAGATGCGGACGCCCAAGGCTAAGATGAGGAGGCTGAAGAGAACAAAGAAGATGATGGTGTGGACGACAATAGCCTTGCCATTGGTATTGAACCCTCCAAATTCCATCTTCCGATTAGTCCCCGGCACCTGGAACAGCAGCCCAGGTGACAGCAGGATGAACAGCAACACCCCAAACAATATCGGTGCCCAATCCGCCATTGATGACCGCTCAATTAACACTAACTACAGAATTAATCTGATTAAAAAAAACGTGCAGATCGAGAAAGAGTGCTTGATCTGATTTGCAACAACAGTGACCTATACCCTTATATATATATACATATACATATATACGTATTAATTAGCTTTTTGTTTAACTTTCTGCAACATCACTAGTGATTACACATTGCAGCATCCTTTTAATACAAGAAATGCATCTACTACACAGATCATAACATGCAAAAAGCTTATTTTATTATAAATATTAAAAACCAAAGCTTATATATTTGTAGCACCTTAGATAGCCTACATTTTACGCTTTATTTATGTTCTCAATTAACGCATTGAGCTTTTCTACTATGATTTTAGTGACACATCTCATAAATTAGATAATAATACATCAATCAGAAAAATTTAAAATATAATCAATATTATACTTGAGAGATTAAATGTGTGAGAAATATAAATAAATAATAAAATATATTCAAACGGGTAAAATAGAGAAAGCAATGTGCAATTTAACCATTTGTATTGTACTACTCAAACTCAGACTCCGCTGAGCTATAAAATTGAATTATTCCTAATCCTATAACTTGTGCTTCATGACAACCAAAAAAAAAAAATTCTCACGCAAGGGATCTTTTTTTTCTTTAATTTGTTTTAATAGCCCTTGATGCCTTACTGAGGGTTAAGCATCTTGTCTGCTTTAACTATCAAGAAAAAATAAAATTAATTAATATGCAAACATATATGAATTCTTTATGTCAATAATTTGTTTCCTGTAGCTATAAACAATTTTTTTTAAGATTCTTTTTAGAATTTATAAATAATATAAAGCTAGTGTAAAACTAATATACACGGTTGATACATGACACTTTAAAAGTTAATATACAATTGACACGTAACATTCAAAACTAATAACTAGAATTAAAGTAAAATATTTAAAATTTTCTTTTATCATTAATGAATATTTATTATATTTATTTTCACACCTATAATCTTGAATTTTTTTTTCAATAAAATAAAATAAAAATTATTTATACTACTTAATTAACAAATAAAACTAAATGGATGTTTAAAATAATATATAGTGATTAATGGATATCAACCAAGGTGTAACCATTTAATTAACCAATTTTTGTCATCTTGTACTTAGATATTATTAGTCATTTAATTTTAATATTATCTTAATTTATTATTTTTTAAGTGAGATTTTACTGCATACATGTATTAGAAAAAAAAATGTTAATTTACTGAAAATTTTAATGTATTAAAAAAATATATTAAAAATCAAGACCTTTTTAATATATTATACTATCATTTAATTATTATTTTTTTAGTCCATTTGATTATTATAATTAATTATTTTCAAAATTTTGATTATATTTCATACATATACTAAGAGATTAATAAAATAATATTTCTAAAAAATTAAGATTTTATCTTATTTTGGTAATTATATATTATAATTACATAAAATCTTATATGTTTAAAAAATACCAAT
>NBIL01030176.1:0-13785 GCA_002752925.1 Viola pubescens var. scabriuscula
ATGAAGATTTCAAACATGTAAGAGTGAGTCGTCGTCCAATGTTTGTCAAAAGATATACCGGTTCTAAAGAATGACTTTTTAGGATAGTAAAAATCCGTAAGCTGCTGATTTACGGATTTATTTTATTCCACATTGTTGTATTTTTACTGCTATTTTCCACTCAAATTACCACAACATCATCAAATTGGGTTGATTCATTAAAAAAAATTGTCATTTGCACAAAATATATGTTTCGGAAATGACAAGTATTATAAATAGTAACAATAGCAGGAAAGAATCATTCTTTAAAACATGAAGGGAGTATTTAAAAGGTCTTCTCGATCACAACTAATTATATATGTGGATATAATAACAATAACTAATTTAAAAGGTCTTGTTGATTACCAAAAAAAAAATGTAGGCATAAAAAAGTATATATTTTCAAGAGGAATCAGAATCACGTTAATATAAATTGAATGTTGAGGGAAAAATAAATAAAATGTAACATAATTTGTGAACCAAATAGTATTATAGTTTTTTTTTTGAAAGGGAAATAGTGTTATATATATATTTAGGTAAATTCCCTTTAATCCACTTTAATTACTACAGCTTGCATATCAAGCAACTTTTTTAAAACATATAAATTAGAAACTAAATAGAATAGGCTTAATTAATAGAGTATTTATTAATTAGAAACGAACTAGAAATCGAACCATTATTTTTAAGTTATCGACATCATCCAAGTGAATTCAACCCAATGTGACTGCTTAGTGCATAAAAAATACATATTTTAAATTTTAAATTTTAAAAAGATGTTGAAACTTTGAAATAATAAAATAAAATAAAATTTCGGATCTGTCAGATTCAACCGAATTTTGCCATTCAATTGTTTTGAGGTCAAGAATATATATCGGTATGAATCAATTTGAGGTCTAGTTATATCACCGGATGTACTGATCGGATAGACAAATTTGGTCCGATTATTCTCGATGGTCAAGCAATTAATAATCCCCAAAAGAACGAAAAAATAGAAAAATAGAAAATTAAAGAAGGAAATGACAGTTATAGCCCTATTGATTTGGACGCACGCAATAGGTGGCAGTGCAGGGGAGTTTGGACTCATTATGGGCGTTGTTGTGCTTCAGGTACGTACTACATAAACCAGGGTATTCCATCATTAGCAATCTGTATAATTAATTTTAATATTTCAAAATTACTACTAGTAATTTTTTTAACCCCTTTATAAACCCTGCATCGCACAGACATACGTCTCACTCCCTGCAAGAACAGAAATTATAGCACGAGAGAGAATCGAGAGAGAAAGAAAATGCAGATCTTCGTGAAAACCTTGACTGGCAAGACCATCACACTTGAGGTTGAGTCGAGCTCCACCATCGACAGTGTCAAGGCCAAGATCCAAGACAAGGAAGGTGAAAAAAACCAGTTGACCCATCTTCTTTTTCATGCATTTTCCTTTGATTTCTGTGTTAAAAATCTCATCTTTTTCACATGCTTTTTCGCTCAGGGATACCACCTGACCAGCAGGGACTCATCTTTGCCGGAAAGCAGCTTGAAGATGGGCGCACCCTCGCCGACTACAACATCCAGAAAGGTACCAACTTTAGTCCAAAATCAGAGAAAATTACGAATCCTGCTGCGTTTCAATTGATTAATTTACGGTTTTGATAGATTTTCATGAAAAGCTCTTGCCTTTTTATGCTTTGAATGAATCTGTACTAGTAGTTAGTACTACTGTCACACAATGTTGGTGATAATACTAAATGATACTTCAAGGGTATTATGGGTAGAACAACCCAAGTACGAGGGACCCACGCAAGACATCCCACCAGACCAAGCAGTCGCAGCAAGAGTCAACGGCCGTACCATGGTCAAACGGTTCCCGTAACCTTCAAAGTCAAATGGCTTCAATGACTATTCAGTAGTCACGCGACTCTTATGTGGTCCAACGGCTCCCTTACAACCTAACGCCCACGAACTGGTCAAATGGCATATGGCCACGTAAGTAAGTATATGGCATATTCTTTACCTTTGCGGGTCTAACGGTAACGGTAAAAGCTAGCAGCACTTGATACACAGGCATAGAGAGCGAGGTCTATAAATACCCCTCTACCTCCATTGGGGGGGTGGTTGTCCATTTTGTGTACATGCTAGCCATATAAGCCCAGCATACCGATAGACCCACCCACCTTGCAGATACCTAGCGCACTGCCAGATCAGCATCAACAGAACTCATGTACGCATATAACCCTCTCCTTAGATAAAGGATTATCATTTTGGTGCTTTCATTGAGAGCCTTAGTTGCTTGAGTGAGTGATCCTCTAGACCTAAGGACTCCACAAGTTATCTCTTTTCCTTTTGAGCTAAAAAGTTGCAATGACGTCTGGTCAAGACTTGCTGTCGTTTCCTCCTATCATTTCTACTGATAATCCCATCCCTTCTACTCAAAATCTTTCCACTTTCCCTTTTTCTGCCTCAACTGTGGTGACTCCACAGGGCCCTAGACTCCCTCCAGTCAACAGAACTTTGAATTTCTTTGAAACTCAGGGATCTGGTTTATACACATCCGCTTCAGCTGGACCTAGTACGACTGGCGTCGTTTTACCCTCTATGGAGGGCAGGTTCACCGCTCTCAGCAAAAGGGTGTATGCCCTGATGAATTTACTCACTAGTGGAAATCTCCAACAAAATCAGATGTTGCCGCCGCCCCAGGCGCAATATCCAGTATAGCCGAGAATTGCTTCACAAGTGGTACCAGCACCGCCTCATCTTGGCCCCCCTCCCTTTGGGGATCATAACGAGGTACCTTCGAAAAACCAGCGTATTTCGAATGAACATTCAAGGCTTCCGTTAGCCCAACGAGAGTCACATGTGGTTCGGGAACAGGCCAGTGATGCTCACAGTCAAACCGCCGGGAATAATCCAAAGCTTGGCCTCTCTCAACAAGAAATCAAAAGGTGTGACCGGAAGAGGAGTGAGTCTCCCAATTCTCACATGTCTAATAAGAGTTGTCATCGTGATGACAGCAAGCACAAACAGTCTCGATCACCATCGGTCGAGAGCCGTAAGAAGAAGGACAACCGACCAGAGCATCCGCTCACTTTCCGAGTGAGGAAACGTTCTTTAAGCCACAGGTTTAAAGTTCCTAAAGAAGTTTATAACGGTACAACTGACGCAACGGTTCATCTCACTCGAGTGAAAGATTGCGTATCTATTCAGTCCAGCAGTGATGAAACCCTGTGTCAGATCTTTGTCCTAACTCTCTCCGGGGTTGCCCGAATTTGGTTTGACGGCTTGGCTGTGGGTTCCATAGATAACTTTGCGCAGCTGGAAACCATTTTCCGGAGTAGATTTAGCACGGCCATACTTGTGAAAAAAACTATCGCCGCCTTGTTTCAAATTAAACGAGGAGCGAATGAATCACTCAAAGATTACGTGAGTCGTTTTAACACGGAGATCACTCTCATTACGGAGGTATCCGTGGAATTTGCTATAAAAGCTTTAAAGCAGAATTGTCACTACGTGAAGTTAGAAGATTCACTAATGATGGATCCTCCAAAGACCATGGATCAGTTGCGGATTCGGGTCCACCACCTTGCCGATATGGAGGAAGCTGACTATTAGCGTGGAATTCCCAGAACTGACAGCGCAAAGGCTTCAACTCCTAAGACGACTATGCCCAGTAAGCCGATGGGCCGATAGTCCAATTTTTAAGGGGAAGCCTATGGATAACAAAGGGGATGCTGTAAAAATCACTCCACTTTCGATATCTCTGACGGAAGTGTTATCCATCATAGAAAAGAGGAAGTTACCGGTTCATTTCCCGGAGAATAAACCTGGTATCCCAATGGGACCCAATGGTAATCAGTTTTGCAGATTCCACAAGGCACCCGGTCACGACACGGAAGATTGTCGAACGTTGAAATGCGCCATCGAGAGACTAATTGATGACGGCTATTTGGGCGAGTATGCCCTCAAAGCAAGATCTCAGGCTCCCGATGGCCGCACTAGTGACAACCGTGGAAATAACCGACAGACTAGACTAGCTGGCTCACACACCAACAGGACTTCCAAAGGAAAGGAAGCAATGGTGACCACTGACTTAGACGGAGCGCTTATGATTAATATTATAGCTGGCGGGACTCAATCTGTTGAAGGGCCCTCTGC
Organism: Viola pubescens var. scabriuscula; assembly: GCA_002752925.1. Lineage (NCBI taxonomy): Eukaryota > Viridiplantae > Streptophyta > Magnoliopsida > Malpighiales > Violaceae > Viola > Viola pubescens. Next base: position 4,165 of record NBIL01030176.1, read on the forward strand.
AAATTCCAAACGAAAGCGAAATGATTTATTGCGGGATGACGTTGGCCTAAGTCCGCTTAATCAGATGGTGATATCCTTTACCTCTGAAGATGAAATGGGTGTGTCCTACCCCTATAATGACGCCCTTGTGATCGTACCCATGATAGGCAATCATGGGGTCAAGCGACACTGGTTGATAACGGTAGTGCGGTTAACCTAATCTCTCTTATGACATATACGATTATGGAGCGGTCGGCCTCTGAACTGGGTGACTGCCACCGTCCTATAGTTGGCATAGATGGGATCCCAATTTTGACTATTGGAATCACCTACCTGACAGTGTATTTCCGAGAGGATAGCTCCAAGCAGACAGAACAGCAGCTGCTTGTAATCGTAGACCTCGATCTACCGTACAATGTCATCCTGGGATGGCCATTCTTGAATTCCTTTGGAGCCGTTGTCTCTCAAAAGCATCTAAAGCTTAAGTTTCCTTCGTGGGATGGCGTTGTCACTCTAAGGGGAGATCAGAACTTAGCGATCGAATGTTACCTCATGATGACCAGAGGCCTTACCGACCACTATGTTTATGTAGCGGATGATCCGTTCGAACAGGATGGAGAAGTGCGAACTCAGCTGTTAGATAAAATGGTGACGATCCCAGCTGAGGAGGACATGACCAAAAAAAAATTAGTGAGCGAGAAACTTACTTTAAGTGAATGCCAGCAATTACAAGAGCTCCTAAGCAAATGCCAAGGGGAGTTTGCCTGGGCTTCATCCGACATCCTTAGCCTCTCCAGGCAAGTAGCTGAGCATCATTTAAATGTCGATCCAAAAGCAAAACTAGTACAACAAAAATGGCGCGCCTTCTCAAAGGAGAAAGCTGACACCATTGAAAGAGAAGTGGCCAAATTGCTAAACACCAAGTTTATTCGAGAGGTGCAATACCCCCTCGTGGCTAGCCAATCCTTTAGTGGTCCCCAAGCCTAACGGTGAATGGAGAATGTGTATCGACTTCACTGATCTCAATGAAGCTTGCCCTAAGGACTGCTACCCACTTCCATAGATAGAGCAGTTAGTTGATCAAACGGGGGGGTATGGATACCTTAGCTCGTTAGACGCCAATTCTGGCTACCACCAAATTCCAATGGCGATAGAGGATGAATAAAAATCAGCTTTCATCACTCCAAAAGCCACTTATTGTTATCACGCGATGCCATTTCGATTAAGGAATGTAGAGGCCACTTTTCAGCGAATGACCAATAAAATTTTTAAGGCACAAATTGGCTGAAACCTAGAAGTGTATGTTGATGATATACTCGTTAAAAGCATAAGTTTTCAGGAACACCTACAGGACTTGCAAGAAATCTTTGACGTCATGCACCAATATGGCATGAAGTTTAATCCCAAGAAGTGCATGTTCGTTTTTAAGAAAGGGAAATTTTTTGGGCACATTATCAGCAGGGAAGGGGTCCAACCTAACCCGTCGAAGCTTAAAGCTATTCACGATATGATCGCCCCACGTAATGTCAAAGAAGTTCAAAGACTGACAGGCAAAGTGATTGCCTTAAGTCGATTTATCGCCAAACAAGGCGAGCGCTGTCTTTTGTTTTTTAAGTTAATTCGGAAGCAAGCAACCTTTGAATGGACAGAAGAATGTGAGCGAGCTTTTCAGGAGCTCAAAGAGTATCTCTCTTTGGATCCGCTATTGACACGTCCAGAATGAGGGGACGCCTTATTTCTGTACCTAGGAGTGGCTGATGAAGTGGTAAGTGTCGTATTGGTACGAGATGTGAATGGAGTACACAAGCCCGTCCACTTCATCAGTCACATCCTGAAGGATGTAGAAATAATATATTTCCGTATTGAAAAGGTAACGTTTGCCCTGATACAGGCAACACGAAAAATGACGCGTTACTTTCAAGCGCACTCAGTCATTGTCCTCACCAACCAGCCGTTAAAAAGAATCTGCAAGAGGCCAGAAGCTTCCGGTAGGATGACTATTTGGGCCATTGAGCTTGAGAAATATGGGCTGCAATACCAGCCCAGGACATCCATTAAAGCTCAAGTGTTGGCGGATTTCATCGCTGAATGTACGTTCACCGATAACTCCCCAATTGATCCGACAGGAGAAGGAAGGCGCCATCGCTGAATGTACGTTCACCGATAACTCCCCAATTGATCCGACAGGAGAAGGAAGGCAGGAATCATATCCCTTGTTTCCTGAAACCCATGGAGATAAATGGGTTATTTTTATCGATGGCACCAAGAATCAAGAGACGGCTAGTGCAGGAATCATTATTTTTGGGCCTGCTGGAGTCAAACTGCGATATGCTCTTCGTATCTAATAATGTTGCAGAATATGAGGCACTTTTAATAGGCCTTCGTATTGGTGAAACCCTGAGCGCAAAAGGAAGTCGCGGTATGGATGAATCAGAAGATCAACACTTGATAATCCGTGGGGATTCCAAATTGATCATTGGTCAGGTCAACGGTCATTCTCAGGCCAGAGATCCTATGATGATACGATACCTTGCAAAGGCGTAAAAGGAACTCCAGCGGTCGAAAAGAAAGGGATGCATGTCAAGATTGAGCATATCCCTTGAGAACAAAATGAGGAACCAGATGAGATCGCAAAGATTGTCACTTATAGCACATCGCTCCAACCGCCTGATGTGGTGGTTGAGGAGATTATGTGGCCATCATTCATGGAGGAACAGCGCTCCTTAAGCATTGATGACGTTAGTAATGATTGGCGCACGTCAATCCTTGATTGGCTCCAGCATGAACGTTTACCCGCTGATTCCACTACCAAGAAAAAAGTACTTAAACGAGCTAGCAAATGCCTAATCCACAATGGTGAGCTCATTCGAAAATGTTTCTCCCATCCAGCAACGAAATGTGTGACAGAAGCCGAGGGGCAGTATATCCTGCGGGAGATTCATGAGGGTGTTTGCAGCATGCACGTGTCGGGCAATACCATGACCGCACAAGTTTTGCGAGTAGGCTTCTATTGGCCAACAATCCAGAAAGATTCTGATACTTTTGTCAGAATGTGCAAGAAATGTTAAGAATTTGCCAAGATCCCACGACAACCAGCAATAGAAATTTCTGCTATCGTGGGACCATACCCCTTCGCAAAATGGGGAATAGATATTCTCGGTCCTTTCCCAAAGACCGTCAGGCAATTAAAGTTTATTAGAGTGGCTGCAGATTATTACACCAAGTGGGCCGAGGCGGAAGCTGTCCCAATTATTACGGCTGAAAAGGCTTGGCTCTTCTTTAGAAATCAAGTTATCATGAGATTTGGAGTTCTGCGAATCCTTATTAGCGATAACGGAACACAATTTACCAGCGTCTATTTCCAAGATCATTGTCGAGAATTGCGTATTGAGCAACGCTTCTCTTCCGTCACACATCCGCAGACAAATGGTCAAACGGAGGTCACTAACCGCACTATCCTCAGCGGCATCAAGAAAAACTTGGAAGGCGCCAGAAAGAAATGGGCTGATGAACTAGTGCATGTCATGTGGGCCTACCGGATGACTCCTAAGACGAGCACCGGAGAAACTTCCTTTACAATGACCTATGGCACTGAAGTCGTCACTCCTATGGAAATAGGAGCATTAAGCCTCCAAGTGGAGTACTTCAATGAAGAGCTTAATGAAGCCAAGTTATGGTCAAACCTTGACATGCTGCCCGAATTGAGGGAACAGGCATCCCTCAGAAGTTTACATTATAAGCGGAAAATGGCCAAGTACCATAACCGCCTGGTGAAAGAACGCCTCTTAAAAGAGGGAGACCTAGTACTACGCAGCAGGAAAGTCGCTGGCCTACCAATGTGAAAGCTCAGCCCAAATTGGAAAGGACCTTATCGGGTCACGAGGATTATCGGTAAAGAAGCTTACCAACTAGAAGAACTTAATGGTACTCCACTGTCTAACTCGTGGAACATCCAAAACTTAAAACTATTCCATTCAAGGGCAGAGATCCTGTTTATATCCACCGCTTGATTTAATACAAAGGTATTTTTCCTATATACCTCAAGTATAATAATTGATAAACATCCATACATGCGCACAACATAAGCATACATGACTTATATTATCTATAAAGATTCATTTTGCCCGTAGCAGGCAAATGATAGCAGATAACACATTCATCCGCTAAGAATCATCAACTAGTCCTTTAACGGACAAATGATAGTGGAAAGCATTGCATGCAATAGCATTACATGCACATGTGCATACATTTTCATCATCCATCAATATCCATCTTCCAATCCTTAAGTGGGCAAATGGTAGCTGATGATCTTAACATCTGCCGAGACTCATCTTCCAATCCTTAAGTGGGAAAATGATAGCAGATGGTTCCGGTAATCGGCCAAGACCCATCTTCCAGTCCTTAAGTGGACAAATGGTAGTCGATACCGAAAGCTCCTGAGATAGCCTGAGACTCCCGTTATGCCTAGTAAAAATGACGATAGGCTTAGGAGATATTTTCTTCAAAGAAAGCCCATTCCGTTGTGATTCTAGATTCTAAAGATAGCCTTTTCCGTTTGCCAAGACGAACGACATAATCGGCTTAGGAAGAGAGAACCAATGGTGGAACGACTTGAGAAGAAAACTTCTTATTTCCCTAACATGGCTGTGGCTCGGCCTACGGGAAAGTTTTCTAAAAGCTCAGGTTTTGGAAAAATGAAGCCTCCCTAAGATAGTCGTGGCGTCACAAGATGGCGAGAGCCTGGCTTACGGGAGTAGAGAAAGGTCAATCCCATTAAGGTCGTTCTTGTTCGGACAACAACAGATTGGGCCAGAGGGATGGTGCACCAAAGATTCAACAAGCTTTTCCCGTTAGCGGCAGCAACGGGATAGCTTTTAATGAAGATTCCGCTAGCTTTTCCATTGTGGCAACAATGGTCAACTTATGTCAGACATCATTAAATGAAAGTCATCATTCAATTTTATGGTGGACCAACTTTATCCACAGTATTGGCAAAGACCCGTCACCCAACCTAAGAAAGGTAAACGGTAGCCAATCCAAAGACAAACGAACAATACATACATCTTTTATACTTTATTATATTTACTGGCATTATGCAATATCTCAACATTTCTTTTAAACGACAAAATCAGCATAAGACCCCTTTCTAAGTCCTAATGGACCATTAGCAGCTGAGAATTCATAGTACCTTCATGCTTAAAGACGTAAGAGCCTAGTGCCTATTTTTTTGTTTTTCTTGCTTTCCAAATTTAGAATGACAATATCGTCAATAGCATGTCATACCTGCTATATTATTGTCACTAACAAGCATGTCAAGTGTAAAAAGACTTTGCAGATTGACGAAGCAAACGAAAAGACTTTGCAGATAGACAAAGCGTCAAAGCAGTGTAAAAAGTTTAAAACCGATGGAGCCGCTGAAACTCTTATTATTATTGAACAAGACACAGATTACATTCGGATACCTAATCATCACTAGTAGGGACACCCGTCAGGGCATTCCCGAACCTATTCAGCGCTTCTCCGGCGGACCTAACTCCTCTAAGGGTAGTCTAGAGAGAAGTTTTGTTATTCGCTAGTTGATTACTGGTTATCTCCAAATGGGTGATGCAGTCCCCAAAGGCAGAAATGGCCTCTGGCGCGTCGATGTCATCATCATCAAGGACATGGTCCCTGCACTCTTTCAGCTCCGCCACCCTAGCCTCTAAAAGTTGGATGTCCGCCGCTGCTTTGAGTATTTGATGTTCTAGCATAGCAGCATCATTATGGAAACGCACACTGACGCCTCTCACTCCATTAAGGAAGAATTGCGTATCTTCAGCATTCATATTGGCAAAAATAAAAATAAGCAAGAGAAGTGAGAAGCAGAAAAAGTGCAAGATATAAGGCCCATCTAAAAGACTATTTATAGGCAACAAAAAAGGTTTCTGCATTTATGAGAGACAGAATGGTACCAACCGGCGCGTTGGCAAGCCCTTTATAACAGACACAACGCTTGGGATAACGTACAATCACAATTGGGAACATCAAAAGGCCCCTAGGCATTAATGGCGCGTGCTATGAGGATATTTTCTGTTAATCGGCACAACGGTTGGCTAAGTGACGTGATCTTTTCATAACAAGCATAAGTCAAAAGTTAACTATATCCATTTTAAGAGCAGCCATACGGCATCTACATGGTAAAATCATAACAAAACAAAGTAAGCTAAACTAGCGGCTGCCCTACAAACCGAGATGGCGGTACTAGCGGAGCCGATGGCCCAACAGAAGATTCCCCAAACGGAGGAGGATCATTGGAACCCTTGGCCTCCTCCCGGATAGCTGGCGGAACCCCCCTAAATTCACTGAAATCAATGTTGGCAATTAATTTGTCACAAAAAGGGATGACATCTGCTGACTTAAAGGAGTTCCCATAGCAGGCCCTGCAACCCCGCAGCATGGCGCCAACAACTTTCCTTTGGTACCACATCATTTGATGTGAGACCTTCTCCAGTTTAGATCGGAAGGCTGAGAGATCTTCTTAGAGCTGAGCCGCTCTACCTTCTTCGTATACTAGCGCCGCCTGAAGCCTCTTACCTTCATTGTTCAAGTTCTCTATTTTGATCCCGTCTGCCACCTCTTTCTCTTTGACCATCGTCAGGGCCTGACCAAGAGAGGTTTTTTCCTCCCTAACCGTTGCTAGCTCACTCCAAAGATTGGTGTTTTCTTTCTCCAGTCGGTGATTTTCCACAGCAGCGACTGCAGCTGCAATTAAAGCCTCCTCATGATCTTTTTTGCTCTTCTCTGACTCGGTAATTGCAGCTTGAGCCTTCTTAAGATCCTCATGGGCTTTCTTCAGCTCAGCATGAAGCCTCTCAGTATCCTTTCTGGTAGACTCCTGCAGATAACAGAGCTGGCAGCCAGTAGAAAAAAATACTTGATTGAGGCTCAGCGAACTGACGGCTAACGCTCAAGCCCTCAAAAGATTCCTTCTCCTCCGGAATCTCAATCATCTCACTTAAAAATACTCCAAAAGGGAGCGCCACTGCTAACGGTTTGCTCCATCCTAGCACTGGTAGCCCACGGCTAGCCAAGTCCTTCAGATTTAGTACGTGAGTTGCCGGACCGTTAGGCCCCACCATAGATAAGTAGGCATCCAATGTCGTATCCGAATCTAAGAAGTCCCCACTTAGTAAAGATGCGTCATCTAGCGCCAGACCCGACACGAAGTGCATACGGCCAGTACCCACCTTTGGCAACCCAGCAATTGCAACTGATGTTATAATATCGCCAATAGAGACTTCCGTTGGCATCACAACCGGTTCCTCAATAGTAGGATCACCTGACGGGAACTGGGAAGGAGAAGGCACCTCAATGGCCGCCACGGGGGCATCCCTTGGGATATCTTCTTCCACTGCTGAAGCAAATAAATCAGATATCTACAACTCAGAAGACTTGATTAAGATTGAAGGAAAAGACTGGGAGGAAGGGAAACCTTCACCTCCTATTGGCTCTTCTGCCAACTCCTCGTCAACCAGACACCCTTCAGAGAGGCAGGAACCAACCTTAGTCAAAATCAGTACAGGACTTGGTGCCTTCACTCTTGTTGAGAACGAAAATAACGGTGGTGCTACCTCGAGAGGCGGAACAGAAGGTGTCGATGCCACCATCATTATCACCGCCAATGATCTTTCTTTAACGGCCGCCACCTCCACCTTTGGCACGCCTACCGCCAGGGTTGTCGTATCTGCTACTGACGCCTGCAAACTCTCAGGTGTCGTCACCTTTGGCGTTATCTTTGTCGGCGTGACCCTCACTTTCGCTGGGTGATAATGAATCGGGAACACCTCTTCCGCTATCCCAGTGCATAAAGGCCGGAGTGCCTCGGTAACAGGCTCTCGAGGTCCAGAAGAGGAAACATCTATCTTCTCGTGCATCTCACTAATCGTCTGATCAATGGCTTCATCTGAAACCTCAGGTGAAGACAGCACAACAGCTCCCTCAACTATGTGCGCTTTGCCTTTGCCCCTGTGAATAACTTTAAGCCTCTTTGGAGGAGGCGGGACATCTCTAATCCTCAAGGGTGGCAGGGCAGGCGCTCTTCTTTTTCGCTGGAGGGGAATTTCCTCATCCGCCTCCTTGACGGCTTCCTCTTTGGTATCCTCAGCCTTTTTGGCGGTTTCCTCCTCTTCTCCACTAGAGGCGCCGGAAGCTCTCTCTTGAATGCCTTCATCCTCATCCCCTACACAATATCAAAAATCACAACTCAGCATATATCTAGCGGCATTTGCACGATACTCAAAATTAAAAACCCTAAACACACCAGGGGTGCACTTGCCATATAGTAAACCGCGAGCATATAGTCGCACGTTGAACGGTTTCTTGACGGCAAGGAGCGTGGAAATCATTCTCCACTGCGTATCAGTCATTTTCGACTGGGTCCAGTCTCTCTCAGTGATGTTCCTATTGAAACTAGACGGCCACATCCATCCGGTCTCTGGCAGCTTCAAACGGAAAAATCGGTCTTTCCAATGCTTAACGGAAGACTCAAAATTTTGAAAATTGGATTCAAACTCTTTGAAAGGCACTCCCTTCCGAGGGCGGAGAGAAATTAACCCGTGCTTGATACTTAGCCGAAAGAAGTATTACAAGAAAAGCACGTGGGGATTGTTAAGGAAAGTCTCTCCCCACAGACGAAGAAAGGAGTAGATCCCTACCCAAGAATTGGGTGAAATATGGGCAGGATTCAAGTGGAATTTCTTCAGCATCTAGGTCACCGTCGGATGCGGTGGTAAATGGAAGCCATATTGAAAGGCACAAGTATACAACACCCGTGTGTTGTTGCCAAAAGTGGTGTTCAGTCTATCTTCCGGGAGCGCTAGACTAACGGTATACTCTACCGGCTAGGATCCTCCAAAGGATTCAATCTCGTCATACAGGACGCTCTCGTCGGTTAATACAGACTCCACCGTGGCAATCTGGGCCTCGTAAACAGACATCGCCTTTTTCAACCGAAACTCTTCCAGCAGGACTAGTCATGTTAGGAGTAATAAGGAAGGATTAGAAGAGGGACTCAGAAATTAGACTTCAAGCCAAGAAGGTAAAAGAGAAAGAAATTGTTGAAGAAGATGATAGAAAGAAGAATGTTATAACCCCTAGGGTTTTTGCCTTGATACCTGTTCACATCCCATTCCAAAATGGGATAGGTGGCAAGTTTTACCATTCAGAAGAGGACACGTGGCAGAACGGTTTATCTAGACCCACGAGAAATGAGGCAATCCCCCACTATCTCAAGAGAACGGTTGGTACAGCAACCCAAGCGTCACTTACCTTCTCAAAAGCTACACCTAAGATTGACTTTTGAGCCAATCAGCCGCCTTTATTTGCCTACACACGCGACATGCTTCATCATTACCCTGCTCAGCATTTATGACGAGAATTTGCCATTATTACCTTCAATAAATGCTGACTTTTCGAGCCTATTTAAAAGGTTGGGCCATGAGCCATGCAGGAAAAAACCCATCAGGCATCCACAATGGTCCTGAAAATCCCTTGGTAAACACTCGAGCTTGTTTCCGTTTGGGCTTATGATAATACTAAATGATACTTCAAGGGTATTATGGGTAGAACAACCCAAGTACGAGGGACCCACGCAAGACATCCCAC
>NBIL01030325.1:0-15049 GCA_002752925.1 Viola pubescens var. scabriuscula
AAATTAGGGAAGAGGTGGCTCAGATTGTGCGATGAGATGAGGCAAAGAGTGAAATTTCGATTCAAACGATGACTGCAACGAAAGAGTGGCCGGCGAAACGAGTAAACCTCATGAGGCTTACCACTCACAAGCTGCCCAGCCAAACCATTAGAATCTCAGATCTCCTCAATCGCCGCCGGAATCATGCAACAAAAAATCTCATCATAGCCGGAGATAGAGATCAAGAAAGAAACAGAGGAGTCACATCTATATATATATGTATATATACATATATATATGCATACATACAAGCAGAAATGCTTGCTGCTGTGTTTCTGCTGCTGTGCTTCTGTTGCTGTATACTGTTTTAATTGAAACGGAGGGAGATGGTGATGATGATAGAGATTGAGATCGAGAGAGAGAGAAAGGCACCACAGATGTTTTTTTTTTCTTTCTTTTTGTTTTTCTTTTTGGTTTTAGGGTTGTTGATGTGCCGAAGAGTTTGAAGTAATCATCGGGCGCGCTAGACGACCGGAGAGAAGGCGGCAACCACCCTATGAAACCTAAACCCAATCCCCAGGAGCACACCCTCATTCTTAAACTAATGAGATGGTAAAATGAAAGAGAAGGAAGCGGTTTTTAAATGATCCAGAAGATATGGATCTATTTCGGGTTGGGCCTTTTTAGTTAAATGGTGTGACTACCCCATCGTCTGTACCCAATTTTAATCATCGGGTTCGGTCCACTGGAATCAACAACTGCGTTTAAGAACGATTTCTCAACGATTAAGAAAGCAATTTATTGCTCTTAATTGACGAAGCGAAAACCTTAATATTTTCGTAAACTCAATTTAATACGATTTTGGTACCATAAATAAAATTAATTAGCTGACTCAGCTCAATTAGTAAATTAAAAATCACACTTATTATAATTAACAATATAAAGTGTGGCGTTAATTGTAAATTTACATTGAAAGTATAAACGTCATTTTTTTAAGAGTGGGAGGGACTAGGGAGTATTGCGTAAGTAACATTCCCTCCGTCTTTTAATAAATATCGTTTGAAATAGTAAGAATTCGTAGAACAATAATCTTTGATCTTATTTTATTCCACATTGTTTTATTTTTATTTCTAATTTTCACTCAAATTACCACACCATCATCAAATTGGGTTGATGCATAAAAAAAAATTATCATTTGTACAAAATATATATTTCGAAAAAGATAAAATGACAAGTATTATGAACAGTAAAAATTCGTAATAAAACGACATTTATTAAAAAACGGAGGGAGTAAAGGAGAAGACCATGCGGGCCGTGTCCTCACCCCCAAACCTTTTTTTTTCTATATTAATTCTTCACGTTTTATTCTTTTTACATTAATCCTTTAAATTTGCCCTCTTACATTTTTTAATTCTCTAATAGTAGTCCCTAATAAAACTCTATTTTCTTATATTAATTCTTCATACTTCCCTCAAAATTCCATATTTTTCGGTACTAGTCCTTTAAATTTTATTCTTTTTTTCATTTATAATTCATATTTGTCCCTCGTAAATTATAATTTTTTTTTTAAATTAGTCCTTAAAATTCTATTTTTTCCCTACAATTTTTTTTGCCACCAAATTATTTATTTATTTATAGTAAACAACATAAGTAAATAACATAATAACCCATTCTCAGTCTCGGTCAATCTTTATAGTAAAAGATCCTCTCTTTTTTGTATTTTTTCGACCACCACATATTCATATTTTTAAAAGTTAAATGTTTATTTTAATTTCTATGTTGTCAAAATTTTAAAATTAATTTTTATGTTTATTTTTGACAAAAATTGATCAGCATATTTATATAATTTATTTCATTTAATTTATTTTTATTTTGAATATAGAAAATGTTTCTTTCTTATTTATGTTATTAATTTCATGTAGAATTTTAATAAAACATAATGTGTTTTTGGAACTTGGAAGTTTTGAAAAATAAAAATTATTAAATTAAATTAATTGGTATAATTTCAACCGATTATATAAACATGAATATAAAGATAAATACTAATTTCAGAATTTTGGAGGATTAAAATGGACGTTTAGCTTTTTTTTAATTCAATATTTATTTTAATCATCCACTATTTTTACCTACAGACTGAATGGCATCAGGCAAATGCAATTTCCAGGCGAACTTCTTTTACACATGACAAAATTAGTTTAGCAGAAAGAAAAAAAACAGAAAAACAATAGAAAATAGTGAAAAAATAGGAAAATTAATAGAAGAGGAGGCTCAGATCTGGAAAATGTCAGAGAAATGGAGGAAAGGCACCGCAAGACCCATGGCTGCAAAAGAACCAGTTGCCAGTAGCCGGTGGGTGAATGAAAAATAAAAAGGCCAAAACGGTCATATTTTATTATTCAGACGACCCACCAGACTAAAGTCGTACCGGGTTGCCCCGCCAAGAGAAATGGGCGCGCATATCCGCCATAGCCTGATCCATGGACACTCCTGGAAAAACAAATCAAAATCTATCATCATCCTCATAGCCTCGTTTTTTCACCGTTGGGACATTGGGAGAGAAAGAGAGGAGATTCAGAGAAGTATCATGATCAGTGCCACTTCTAAATAAAAAAAAAAGAAAAGAAAGAAAAAGAAAAGAAACGTAAACGGAAGCGACGTTGATTGATCAGGAATGGAAAAGGAGAAGGAAAGGAGTGTATCAGATTCATATAGATACATACATACATCATACATAGATGTGGGATAGAGAGATCATCGGCTCGCAGCCTCATTCTTTCAGTTCTTGTTTTGCCAGCAGGAGTGTCCATCAAACCCTAACCATCTCCTCTTTGCTTTGCATTTATAGCGAAAGAAGGCTATCTCCATCTCCCGTTACTGTCCCTACATCGCTTGCCGCCATGCCTTGGTCTTCTCGGGATATAAATGGTATTTCCTATTGGATTCCAGGTGGTTCAATATTTCTATTTATGTTTTATTTTTATTTTTTCAAAAATATTTTACATATTAAAATAATTACACAATTTTTCATACCTTTCTATTCTGGCCTGAGTAATCCGTACTAAACAAGGACCAAAGATCCCTAAGTAAAAGAAGGTAACAGAAAAATGACTAATAGATCTATTTTCTCTTTATACTCAGTCACATCATACAATTCGATCCTAATAAAAGTACAAATTTCGTACGAATTCTTCTTCCTCGCCTGAACAAAAGAGGAGAAGAAGAGGATGACAAAGTAAATACAAGTACAGATAAGTGTAAGTCACATCTACCTTGATGAGACTTTCATTCCAAGACAATCAACCTTCTTTGCTCTCCTCCTTCACCACCATATTAGCTTTCTTTCGACCTAAAAACCAACCCGTCGTCGCTTCAAGATGCCAGCCATGACTCGGTGCTTTGCCACTCTTCTGAGCATAGCTTCTCCCATCAGCTAAGGAACCCAGTTTACAGCATTTGCAATTCCAAATTAATCATAATACATGTCAAACTGAAACAAATGCAATTCCGGGCCACTACCATCAGTGACCACCAGTTCAAATGTATACATCTATGAGTATGTACATATATCATTACATTAAATAAATACGACAGCAACATGGTTGCAAGATTATATTACTGCAGCTGAGGTACATAGCATCCCTAAAGCCCTCGGGAACAGGAAGCATCTTATATCAGCAGACTGTAACAGCATCTTCAAGGAAATGTGACAAACCGAGCAACTCAGGAGTTTCTGGGGAGGCCAAAAGCTTGAAAGGAACACAATGACAAAAAAATATCCCATTGCTACGCTTTTAGCTACTGATCCACCTTCGCTTCCGTGGTGGCCGCTCTGCTTTGATCTCTGAATCTGGGGGAACCTCAGTTGTGACAGGGGGCGGTGGCTCGCTCTCCATCTTTTTTATTACCACTGTATCTTTCTCACTTGTCAGTGGAAGCTTGAATCGCTCACTTCTCTTCTTCAGTTTCTCGACTGTATCCAAGTGCCAATCCTCCAGTGGTTTCCCATCTGTATCCTTATTCTCTGTGTCACCAGCATCTTTCTCTTCACCTGTAGGATGCTTTTCAACAACCTCAACCTTCTTAGGAGCTTCATCAGGAAGTCTACTGGCTTCTGAAGATCCACCATTGTTGTTTTTATCAATCTCTTTAAACTTTATGGTGGTGGATGTCTTGTTGCTGATGCTATAATCCCTCTCTGTATGGCTAGTCCAACGTTCCAATTTTGAGCGCCCTCTCTTAGAATCTTGTTGTTCTTCATCTGAGGATGCATCTTCTTTGCGCCTTTTGGAGGAGTTGCGTTGTGCTGGGGCCGTCTTCACTCCATTTCCATGATCACTGGTGCGCTGTAAACCCTAAGCAACAGCAGAACAACCATGAACAGAAAAGCTTTACTCACATAAACATCCATTTTACCTTGCTAAAGCCCACAAGTCAACTAGTAAACAATCAACATGATAAAGGAAACACAGAACCTAATTAGTTTTCAAATAAGGACACACCTCACTTCCCTCTAAAACTAGCCAGAAGAAAATGAAAAAGTTGTTAAAGCCTCAGAAAGGAAACCAAACATATTCTAGCTGAACTTATTTCAACTTCTCTTAACTACTAATGGCCACCCAACATAGTCAATCTTAAAGATACACGCTGGTGCTATCTCGATCCCCAAACACTTAATGTACCAGTCATTGATGTCATATTTAACCATCAAACAACACAAAATATATTATCAAAAGAAGCCGTACTACAAGAACCAGCTACAAAACCATCTTCTACAAAGAACTATCACATCAGCAAACATCAAACATAGTAGCAAAGAAAAGGGAAAATACCAAGAAGAGATTAAGGGAAAATACTGAGTTCAAGTCAAAACATGACTATCCTTCCAAAAATGCTCAGCGCCAAATATAAACTCACTCCTAGAGAAGGAAAGCTTATATAATATACTCACCAGCTAAAAAATGATGCAAGGCCACAGCTCATGCCACAAAACAGTTCCTTGTAATATACAAAAGGAATAAAAAAATGATTGAAAGAAAGAACTGGTGCCCCCTATTGACTTGGAACAAAATATAGCAGCAAGTCCCAAACTGACTTAAACATGGAATAGACCTCACATGCCCCCATCACAGAGAACGAAACAAGACAATCCCTCAAGAGAATCATATGCAGACTCACTTCATCATATTAAAAACAAAGTAACTACTTACTACAAAGAATAATAGCCTCAAGCAAGATTAGATGGCAAATCCTACCAGGGGAAATCAAAATCTACTCAATCTTCTTAAAGCCTAACAGTTGCTTAGGATCAATTAAATGAAAATGCTCATGAAGGAGGGGCAGCAATATGCCAGTACAGTTGCACAGCCTGAAAAACTAGCAGTGTCACCTCAACCAGGGTGGTGTGACTTTAGAATTAACCAGATGTGGAAACAGGGTCAACATTGTAAGAATCAGGTCGATTAGTTATTGCCAATATAGCACTAGAAGAGAACTCTCCAACCAGATGTTGGCCTGGCCATGTGACTTCAAGTATCCACATTTGCCATGAAACAGAGTTATGACAATTTTAGTTTAAGGATTCATATTTCTAATGTGGACTAGTTTGTCAATAACTGGCCTTCTAAGGGAGATTTTCCCTACCCCTCCATAGCATCGTAAGCTCTTGTAGTAAGCATGGAATGAGAACATACCATCTCATCAGTGCGACCAACCTGACCATCTTGATTTCTTCTGGAAGTGCCAGAAGTGCTGTAGTCTCCACCCTCAGAATCTTTACTCTTCCTTGTGCTTTCTTTATGTTTTCTCTCATGTGCCCTTTGGTTATCAGGAGCATCAACAGAACGTTCAATGCGAGTGCTTGACCTTTCCTGCCTAGGTCTTCTCTCGTCATTGTTAAATTGATTTCCCCGCACATAAACATCATCACGGCCCCTGTGGTGTGAGAGACCATCATCATCCATTCGGTCCCTTCTCTTCGGGTGTTCACTGCTTCGAGCTGCGTCTTTTAGTTTCTCAGGGACCTTGTATTCATCTTTAACCCGAGCATGGCCAACCCATGCTTTGTCATCCACACGGCCACTCCTTACTGAACCCCGGCCTTCTTCTCGTTCTCGCTTTGATAAATTTTCATCATGAGATTGTTTTAACCTATAAAACTCCTCTCTCTGCCTTTCACCCCTCTCTCTCTGGAGCCAGATATCATCTTTGTGCCGAGCAGAGTGGTAATCGTCAAGATTCTCCCTAATCCTTTGCTGATCATCTCTCTTCCGTGGGTCCAGAACATCATCCCTCTCTCGCCTTCGACGACCGGTGATTTCTCTGTGACTAAGCAAGATCTCCTCCTTGTTAGTATGATCCCTTCTCAAAAATTCCTCATCCTTCCTTCTCTTGCTATGATAATCATCCACAACTTCATACCTACTCTTTACACTGTCCTCTCTTTCCCTGTATCGTGAGCTACCTTCCTTATCATGATGAATCCTATAGTTACCATTGTCCAATTGCTTTTTCGAATGAAGATGTTCATCTTTGTCGGTCCTCTCGTCTTCCCGAGTCTTACTTCTGTGCCTGGTTCCTGTTTCATCTCCACGTTCCCTCTTCTTGTCATCACTTCTACCTTTTCTACTATGGGGATCTTCATCTCTCCGTTGCCAAGGACTATTAAGATTTTCACGCTCCTTTCGCCTCTCATAACCCTCACTTTTTTTGTGGAACTGCTGTGACAAACCAGGATCCACATCCCTGTGAGGATAAGCACCCTCCTTGCTTCTTATTACCATGCGATTTCTGTCCATCTCATGTCTAACATCACGATCTTTTCTTCGGCTATCCTGTTCATTTTCATCAAAGTTCCTTTTCAAACTATCTGTGCGTGTAGAACGTCCACCTTGAACTACTTCATCATCGACACCATCCTGCCATTTCTGATAATCTTTGCTGCTCCCCGATCTTGCTTTGCTATTTTCACTGCTTCTGGCAGCTTTTGAGTCTTCAAAATCATCAAGCTCTTGCAACGCAGGCTGTTCAGCTAGAGACGTTATTTTCTCTCTCTTAGAAAACTTGTGCTCATTCCCATTCGCAAACGTATCAGTTGTGGCAACTTCATTTCCAGTCATTTCATCCCTTTCCATTCCAGAACTTCCTTCAGCATGCACAAGTTCATCAGGCATTGTATCATCTTTTTCATCATTACTCATCTCCCTTACATCCCTAGCTGTGGCAGGAGATGACAGCAGTGGGCTGCGTTTACTATCCATGCTTTCAACTGACTCTTCCTCCACATTATCAGTGAATCTTTTATCTTGTCTACCTCGACTAGAAGTCAAGTGAGGAGAATTGTCATGTGTTCCACCCTGTGTCCGCCTGTAATGAAAAGGAGAGTTCAAAATGATCATTAGTTCAAATGAGCATGGCCAACTTATATTAACAGAAATTAGTCTATAGATAATAATTATGGCAATTTTGCAACCCAGAAGACCTACAAAGAAGTGAACAATTCAATTCCCGTTGACACGTAACTAATGAAAGACAAGCACTGGCCTCTTTGGTTCTAATTATAACTTTTGGTTATTGGTAGGAACTTCATATTTAGGGTTATGTATTCCTTCCGCAAGGATATAAAGGCTTATAAACTGTAGGCATAAATGACCTAACTGAATTTTAGACTTTAATTAGGATTCCCAAGCTTCTTGGTTTAGTTTTTAGTGTGAGATTTCTCTTTCATTTCTGCTGTACAGATTACCTGGTCTAGATTCTGAAAATGTGGTGTTCACAATCATGAATACCAATCACAATTGCATGTTCTATTATGTTCTATCATGAAGTTGCAGTTTAGAAGTTGAATTAGTGAACTGCACACAAACTGCACTGTGTGCAGTCTAAGAGAAAGAACTGCAAATGAAGAGGCCAAACTGTGCTTCTGCACATGCACTACTTAAAAGGTAACGCCTCTAAGAGAAAATAGTCTACAATGTTATTATGTAATGACTGATACTTAATTCTTGCAGTGTAATAAGACTTCCGCGTATTGCATACAAGGCTAAGCTCACACCTTTCATTACGAGGGCTGCCATCGTCCCCACCAGAACATGAAGAAAGTTGATCCCTCGAACCAGGATGATGTTGAGTTGGTGTTTCAGAACGGAAGGGCACTATCTCATCCTCCTCAGGGATGTGATTGCGAGTAGGATTCATAAATGGAGTTCTCTTTCCACCCTTTTGACTATTTTGAGAGTGTGGAAGGTCATCAAGATATTCAGTCTCCCTATGTGGCATGTCATCTTCAGCTCCATGGCCTCCTCTGAGTTCGTCTCTCAGAGGTTTATCATCCACTCCATCTACAATACCTGCAGAGGGATCATCTAAAGAGTCCTGCAAAACAATCTGTTTACCAAGAACATAAATCAATTCATTGTGCACAGCATCAATAGCTATCGAATGCATAGAATTTAGAAGACAGGTATTGTCACATACCTCTATTATTGCATCAGAATCACGAATACGAGGAGGCCGGGTATCAATGGAGGGGAGCCGTTCACCATAACCAGCTTCAACTTGAATTGCTCTTCCAGTGGGCTGGTAAACGACAAATTGGTTAATTCAGTTTTCCAAACTAACATGACAAATAAACATGATAGCAGTATATCGCAATGTTAAGATACTCATTTACAACCACACTAACCAATGTCATGGAAAAAGAAGTGAAATAAACACAACACTAGATTAAGTGCATTCCTGCCTAAGCAGTTAGGTCAAACAGTTCCACTAAAATTAAGAGAGAAGAGAACTTCCAAAATGAAAGTGCTATACATACTAACAATTCCTACAAACTTTTAATACTAACTGATGTGTCAAAATATGAGTGACATACATTAATTCACTTGAGGGACCCATCACTTAATGCATATCATTCAGATTTTGACATGTCAGTTAGATTTGTTAGTATGTAAAGCATATTCCTCCAAAAATGTACTAAAACACCTCCATAGATAACTAATTTATCAATTATCATAGAAGTACTGGGAAATATAAAACGAGAATTCAGTATAACTGAAAATATACAAAATACAGGAGTAAAGTTGTAGCATACTATTGGTGGGCGTGCACGAGTGGATCCTTTTGTCAAATCAGTTTGTCCAACACCTGACTTGGCAGAGTTTGCATTGTCAGCTGGACCATCATGAGCACCTGTTGCTGCTGCTAACTCTGGAGGCATTTCTGGATCATACTCCTAAAGTGAAAGCCATTGATTTAGTTTTCCTATGTATGAAGCAATAAGACTAAAACCCCGTAGTAGAAGCCATAAGACGTGTTTACATGTAGCTGAGCATACATGAAGATGTACATGTATATGCATACACAACATAAAACATTGACATAATTCATAGAACTTCACTACCTTCTCTGCGCGCCCACTTTCATAAACACGAATTTTGCTTTGCATGGTAGTCTCCAGCCGGTGTTGTTCCTGCACAATTGAAAATAGCTCTGGTAGCTATAAATATAATAAGTAAAACAATATCATTAAATATTCAATAACTTACCAGCTGTTTGCAATAATCTTTCCAACTCTCCTCATTCAAACCAAAATTAAAGAAATCTGTCATATCAGCACCCGGATACTTCCAGGGCTTTTCCTCAAAGCCATCAATGTCAACATCAAATATGGTCCTGAAATTAACATACAGTTTATTTATTTATTTTATAAAAAAAAGACACTGAGATTCAGCTAGCTAATGCTGCAATACCATGCTATAATATACAATTCATGAGGCAATAACCACAAACAAGCATTCTTTCCATAGCCAAACAAAACTGAATCCTTTCATGATCACATCTCAAATATAGCGGCTTCCAATGCAGTAAAAAATGGCTTATATTTTGAAAAAAAAAAGAGCATTGTGTATGCAACTCCCGGTTAAGTTATGAGATTCATGACAATGGTCGTCAGAATCTTACTCCGGAAATCAAACAGATACTTTGGCCAGTAATTTTCTTCCAGTCCAAATATTAACAAACGACAATGTGACAGCCCAAAGGGTATAGTATATGCAATGCAATGTAAAGAACGAATATCATGGGAGCCTCACTCATTTCCCCAATGAATTATCAATAAAGCAAAATGCTTCTCAACAATAATAATTCTCAAATCTGATGTCTGATTTTACTGATAGAAGTAACATGCTTATCTAGAGAGCCATATAACTCAAAATCGAACAAGGACTATAACTACTAAAGTCCTAATATTAAACTAACAAAACACACATGATTTGGACCTAAAGTAAAAGGTCCTTCGTTCCTACGAGACTTCAAGTAAACTTACAAACTATAAATCCAGAATTTCCAGTAAAGCTGGAAAGTACTAATATACACAACTCTTAACAAAATTAAAAATAACTCGAAGTAACCTCTGAACTTCATTCAGAATTCTTTAAGACTTCAAAGACTCGACTTAAATTCCTGTTTGGCATCAAGTGTTAGGGATACAAACACAGTTTATAATTTTTACTTAAAATGACACGAAATTCTCTCATTTAATTGGTAGATAGATTACTGTGTTAAATGTGATACCAATATGTATCATCACACATCATCATCAGTTAATGAATACTAAAAATCAATCTTAGAATAGAAGTATTAGCGTCCCTAGCATCATTCAAGCAATAAATAGTTGTCAGGGGCTTGAGAAAGTTAAGTCCAACTCAAGGGAAAGTCTCCACCAATCATATACCACAAATTGGTCAGGCTTAAAACCTCAGAACTTCAAACCCATACGCCGAACAACCAACATAGCTTACTTTACTTAGAACACCTTATTTATTTATTTATTTTGCCATGGATAGAAATGTAGACAAGGAGACACGAAATCGAGACCTTGCCCTCCCTAATTTATAGGAAGTACCAGAGAGCTACAAGCTCATCGGTAAGATCATTGATCAATTCAGTTGCCTTTTCTTTTAATTTCTGCGGGGTAAATTGATCACTAATTCACAAAAAACACAAACATCACAGGAAAGCAATTTAAGACTATTGATGACATAAAATATAGTAAAATAAACTGGAAAGGTAATCACTTTAGGCAGTTAACAGAACATTACTTGTGGGAGGGAAGGGTAAATTCCAGTCCACGCCCAGCAGTACTGTTCCCCCATTGCATTCCGAAACCTGGATGAAAATTTTTTTGCATTGGAGGAACACCTTTAATTCCTGATGGTCGCCAGTCACCTCTACCGCGGCCAGCCATGGGGCCCATGGTGATAGGAGGGCGCAATTGCCCTGGGGCTCCAGCAGGTCCAGCTCCGGGAATTGGTGCTGCGCCAGGTCTCACATACTGCACACCAGCAGAAAATACCTATGAGATTGATGTGGAAATGCAAAATGAGAGGAACACCACTAAGAAGGAAAACCTGACTGGCAGCACTGGAACTAACTATATAGGAGCAGAGTATTCATGCAGAGAATTACTAGCTAACCAAAGTTGAGCGACCATAAATAAAAGTAAAGTAAGTCAAACTAAGAGCAAGCTTTTTTATGTTAGCAACACTGAGTGAAATCAATCCAAATCAAAACTTTTGAAAACTAAAAAATATGAAGTAAAAGAATTAGTCCTGGGCTATGCTGAATTCTTCATATCAGGAAAGAGCATACGCCAGTCATAAGAAACAGAAAACCCCACAGGTAAGTAGGTGACGACAAAAAAGGCTTGGTCTTTAAGCCAGAACAATAACAAGGAACTTCCAATCTCTATGGAGTTTGCACCCTTCACTTCTAAATGAAAAACTTATAAGAAAACTAAAGGCAAGATGGTCCGGAAACACCATGACGGTCTGGAAATAGAAAGGAACTGACAATGAGAGGGATGATAGCGAAGAATAGTTTCGGTGTATAGAAGCACAAAATCACATATCAAACTGACTACGTATTAAACAGCAAGCTTGCCACAACAAAATTCAATATTAGGCATGGTTATTCAAGTTTCAAAGTACAGGCAAACATTTACTAGAAGGCGGTTTTGGCTTGTAGTAGATTTAAGTTACACCTTAACAAAGCGGACAGGTGGAAAAATTGAGACCAACTGACTGTAGCTTGCACCAATCAAAAGCATAAGGAAACATAAGACTAGTTCCCTGATGTTTATGCACCTGTGAAATTGGTTTTTCATGGATCTATACAGCAGGTGGACTTAGTGAGACAACCATGCTGTAAACAATAGGCTCTACACATACCTTTATAAAAGTTACTAAGCAGCTCCACTTATTACTTCCCTTCTAAATAGTCCCTAACAGGGCAGTATGCTTGTTATGTATGTACAGTGTGCTATGACATCAATTGACACATTCAAGTATCAAAACTGGTGCTTCATTGCAGCACTTAGTTGTG
The DNA here is from genome assembly GCA_002752925.1 of Viola pubescens var. scabriuscula. NCBI lineage: Eukaryota > Viridiplantae > Streptophyta > Magnoliopsida > Malpighiales > Violaceae > Viola > Viola pubescens. The sequence continues at coordinate 12,358 of NBIL01030325.1, forward strand.
TCATTAACTGTACAGATATCCTCATAATTGCAGCCATTTTTACAGGCTGCTAACTTTTTCAAATTTAACCAGTAAATGATTTATTTTAATTTTTTTGAAAACCAAAAGTAAAACTGATGACTCTAGGATCTAGTACGGAAACTGAGTCCAGCACAAACAGATACTTTGAATCTGCCACCAGGAGACATATCCCGCTATCTGACTGAGAAGAAAACAACAAAATCCTGGAAAAAGCAATCACAAAGTTTGTTGACGAGCCAACAGTCATAGCATGTAATCTTTTTGCAGGTGCTATCATCTGTTGCATCATCTACTTCAAAGGAATGATACCATGCCAGGAGCACCCAAGACAATCACTTACAATCAGAACAGCTTTTCAAACTCTTTCCGTTTGTCTTTGAGACAAGGAAGAAAGCCCAGTGATAATAATATAATCAAACTCTACTGCTGTTTCAAGCATGGAGAGCGCATTTGACTATTGAACATGAACAACATTTCCTTAGAAGTGCATGCGGCCTGACACCAAAACTCAGGTAACAAATGTCAATAATTGAATTGGAAAGCGCATGAATCACACCCACATCACAACTAAGCACTCAAGGGCCCACAGTTTGTGGGAAAATTATAACCTGGTATCATCCACAAATATAATAACAGAAATAAGATAAGATACATAAAGAACGAAGTAAATTCATGTTTTCTCATTGAACTTTTTTGAGTAGTATGAATGATACATGAACTACAAAATTTCACTCACACTACATTTACAACCTTAAGTTTCTTTCCTTTCTTTCCTTTTCGTGATATCAATATTTTTAAGAGCTAAAATACAACACTACTGACCTTAAACTGAGAATGAAACGGATGATGATACCCATGACTGCTGTACCCAATCTTCTGCCCCAGCACTGCATTCCCTCTCCCTGCAGCCCCCACTGGTGCACCTTCTCCTCCTTCCTTCCTCTCCCCTTCAGGTCCCACCGCACCCAAGGCAGACACAACCCCAGCATCCTCCCCCACTCCCCAGTCCTGCTCCTCCATCCCTTGATTGGGAACCCCATCTGCCACGATCACCAGTGGGTCTTCATCCTCGTCATCATCGTCATCGCCGCCAACGCCGATCAGCATGGGCCCACCATGAGTATTATTAGTATTATCGTTCAAGACAATCTGCAAATCATCCTCGCTATCACTGTCTTCCTCCTCGTCCCAGTCGTCTCCGCCTCGACCAGGTCCTCTGCTGACGTCAGCCTCGTTCCTCCGAGAATCCGCATCCATGAGCCCCGGGATCATCGCGGACATAGCGCCTGGGTCTTGAGCAGTTTCAGTATCACCCTCCTCGATATCAAAATTGATATCCTTGTCGGGTAAATCTTCTGGGTTTTGAGCGCTGTTAGGTAATCTCGAATCGGGAGAGGATAAAACCCTAGCTCCGCCAGCAGAATTCTGATTGGGTGCGCCGTAGGGGATCTCCTTATCATCTTCGCGAACGTCGCCTTTGTCATCAACGTGGTTGAGATCGATCAGAGGGCGGGGCGGCGGAGGTGCAGGGGAAGAGTTGTGGGGTGGCGGAGCAGGAGATAGAGAGGAAGAGAAAGGACGCAAAACGTCTGTGTAGAGATCTCCGAATTCGTCGTCATCTTCCATTGTAGAGAGAGAGAGAGAGAGAGAGAGGTAGGAGCTGAGGACGAAAGGAGACTGGAAAGGGTTTTGAGGAGGGTGTGGTTTGGTTTGGTTTGGTGTGAGCGTGTGTGGGTTAATAAGACAACATCAGTAGGCGTGATGGGTTTGTGTTATTGGCTGTTCTGTCCTTACTTTCATGTTTCACCCTCCACTCCTCCACCCAAGGACGGTGTTTATAGCTCGGCTCCTTTTGCGAAAATAACTTAATTTGAATATGTTTTGTGGAATTTATTTTTTAAGAAAATATATCATTTCTGTTATCGGTTATCCGACGTGGAAATACTTTTTTGGTGTTTGGATATTGTAAAAAATAACTTCATAAAAGATTATTTTCTTGGGTTTAGATACAACAAAACATTTTTTTAGTAATTTATGGAATAAAAAAATATATACACTTCATACAAATATTAAAAACAAGCGTATATTACATAAATAATACTAGATTCCTAATTAAGTCATTTCAGATTACAGGAGGGTGCCCCGCCCAACAAAACTATTAAAAAAACTAAAAGTATAAGCTCCTCAATGACGAATCATATTAAAGCGAAGTTTCTTGAGATAAGTTTAATTCAATCGTTTGATATCAATTTAATCTAAGTCGGGCATTTGATTGTGAAGCAAGCAAATGGTGATGGACACACATTTCCTCGTTGATGTGCTTGGTTGTGTTAAATACTAATTTTCTTCCCAAATTTTGTTTAATGTTTCGTAAACTGATAAATTTTGCTTGGAATGAGTGTGTGGTTCGCTACAAGTATGTTTATCGAGAAGCAAATTCAACAATAGACAGATTAGCATACTTTGTTTTTTTCTCACGATGATTGCTTATTGTGGCATAATAATATTCTTCCTATTATTTCTCATCTTGTTGCTACAAGCATGAGAGCCTTCCAACGAAGATTTTCGAAGACCAAACACGGGCCACAACCACACACAAGACACAAGTCTTGGCCAATAATGCACAGGCCATGCCATGGGCCAGACATGCGGACAGCAGCACAAGGCACAT
>NBIL01030514.1:0-14988 GCA_002752925.1 Viola pubescens var. scabriuscula
CTTCAAGTTCATCACAAACTTAAAATAAACTCCAGCATTCTTATAATTTGGCTCATTTGCGGCCCTAGTACCGGGTAGTCATATTTAAGTAACCTTCAAGAAAAACTTATTAAGTTTTCATATGTTTTAAATTAAACAAACCGGAAATCTACAAACATCAAATTAATTATTTTAAAAATAATAATTATATTATTAATTATTGTTATAATATTATAAATACTTTACTAACGACATACATTAATTTGTTAAACCAGATCCCCGTGTACAACTGTCAAACATATTATGAACTGCTGTCATGTTTATTTTATATTATATTATAATAATTACAACAATAAAAGATATAATTAATTGATAATAATAATAATAATAAGTATTAAAAAGTGGAAGAAAAGAAGAGCAGAGTCGAGGCTTGAAAGACTCCCGAGACAAGGGTTTTGGGGCCCGCCCTCACATAAGCGTCTTTATCTGCAACTTTTTTGTCCTTCTTCTTCTTCTTCCTTTTTTTTCTTTCTTTCTTTCTTTGTCCCTTTCTTCTAAGTACTTTTTTCTTCAGTTCTTCTTTCTTTCTTTCACTCCTCTCCTCCTTCTCCTGTTCTTAGGCCCTTCTTCTCTTTAATTTGTTTCTGGTCATCAATCACTTATCTCTCTCCCTCTCCCTCGCTCGCTCAGTTGTTGTATTGTATAGATAATATTAACATATTCTTTAATCATTATTATTAAGTAAAGTAATTAATAAATGTCTTCATCGGAATCACCTTCTTCCTCCTCACCGTCTTCGTCAAGCAATGGTAATGGGAATGGTAGAGGATCAAGAGGAGGAGGGCGTTCTTTTGAGGAAGGTCCATCAAGACGGGCGCGGGCAGCGGTGAACGAGGTGTGGCCGGAGCCTTTCCTTGAAGCCCTCGCCGCCCAGGTCGCCACTCATGCTTCTACCTTCCTTGGTCGTCTCGCCGCTGCCCAGGCACTCGCCAATCTCTTTAAGGTGATTATTAACACTACTAGTAATTTACACGCATTCATTGCTTCATTGATTTTCTTGATTGGAATCTTGATTTCTTCTCAATCTTTTCCGTTTTCTTGGTGCATAGAATACATATAATATATATATATATATATATATATATTCTTTTCTGGCTTCTTGGTAATAGAAACAGGGAAATAAAGGAGGGTGGTACTAATTAATAAGGTAAGAACGAAGAAGTGGTGTAGTGTAAGAGTGGTAGTGAGTTTATTTAATAGAATGGAATAGAAGAGAATAGATAATACAGAATAGAGAATAGAAGCAGAGAGCAGTTATCAACATCCATCAGATACTTCACAGATACAGATTCAGTTACCAGAATAGACAAAATGTTGGTCTAGTCAAACTACTGTTTTGTAATTCCAATTGGACCCCCCTGCCCTGCCCTGCCCATTAGATTTTCATGGAAAAAAAAAAAAANCCAAATTGTTTCTAGAGTAGAAATGATCCAAATTGATGATGTGTCCCTTTCAGTTTGATATTGTAGGAGGAATAGGAGGATTGTTTCACTATATCTATATGGATGGAGATTGGAGATTGGAGATTGGAGATTGGAGATTGGAGAATGTTTATTTTTGGACCCCTTTTCTCATAAGTATACATGTATATGCTTTTGAGGTAAAAGGGCTTTTTTGGTCTTTCCTTTTTCCTTGCCAATTACTACTATAGTCACCTCTTAGATTGTTTACATTATTTAGATTGAATTCCCCATTCCCACACTTCTTCTTTTTGACTCACTCTCCTTTCTCTGATCTCTCTACCAAATCAGATCCCAGAAATCTATCTATACAACTTTTCCATAACTATCATGTTGGACAGAGACATGTACCTCCCCACCCTGAATTAATGTTTCTTTCTGGCATTAATTTATTTCTTTTACCCCGATCTGCCGGTGGTGTACTCTTAATCTAGACTAATTTATTTCTTTTACCCCGTTAATAGTGTTCTTTCAATCTAGACAAATCTCGTGTCCTAAATTGGTTTTTTTGTTACGGGACTGCTAATATAATATTCTGACTGGTCAACCATTGAAGGATAGGTAGGTGAAAATAACCTGCCATATTTTATTCTTTAATAAATAATTTAAAAAGTGAATTCCTTCCTATGCCATAATTATGCCTGGATGGTTGGATTGGAAAAAAAAACTAATAAATGATAATAAATGGAAGGCAGATACCTTTTCCTAATTACTATACAATCTGCACTTTAAAGGAAAATTAAAATACTTTTTTAAGTAAAAAGCTTACTGAAATTGGGTAGAAGAATTGAATAAGCTATCATGCATTGCTTTACGTAGTTTACTCATTATTATACAACAATTCTCACACAAATGTTTGATTAAAAAACATTTTTTCAGTAATTAGTAGTACTAAACTGATGAGACTACAGAGTCTTTAAATTTAAAAAAAGAAACAGAAATTTAATACTCTTTGTTATGGGCAAACAAGTACTGTAGATGTTTGTGTCTATATTCTGTTCGCCTTTTGCACTTTGTTTCCTTATTTTAGGAGATGAAAAGGTCAATTTGTTAATATTTAATTGCGTCAATAGAAAGTAGTAGCAGAGGCTAGCAGCACCTAAATGGTCAATGTGTAGGAGTGACAGATGCAAGAAAGAAATCTTTTCATGCTATTTTTGCTACTTTGCTACTCATAAGATTCGTAAATAGATAGTACTAACAAATAAAGAAGAAGACGAAGAAATGAGATTCGCTTCTTTTAAGGCGACAGTGGGGCAAAACCAAAACCAAAAGCTCCTTTCTTGGAAATGAAAGAAAAGAGATGTTTACAAATACTATAAACATCAACATGAGGCCAAAGGGAAGCAACTGGCAATGCAGCAATGCAATGCAAATGCAGCATGCTTTGACTATGCTGCCTGTGTTAGCAATTGCCCCACTCGACCCGACCCGATTCGGTGTCTTCATCTTCTTCTTCTTCTTCTTCTTAGTAATTTAATCATCATCTTTGTTCTCCTCTTGGGGATGGAAAATGAAATACTATATTTTATTATTTATTTAAATTCTCTTAATTATTTCCATCCCAGTGGTTGTCAACTCAATGTCTGTCAAGTGTGTCAATGGAGAATGGGTATTCTAAACTTCTAATTCTAGTTTTACTCATACAGTACAAGTCTACAACACCACCTATGGAGTCTATGGTCGTATGGGTTCTGTACTGTTTTGACCCACTTCTTGTTATTACTGTTATTATTGCTACTCGTATCCATCGTTTGTCCTATTATTGGCCCTTGCTGTTTTTTGCCATCCAATTCCATCTAAATGTGTAATGGGAACAAGACAACCTTAGACATATGTTACACTATTATTTACTACTAGTACAAATTGCACATCATGTCGTCTTGTACTTGGCTGTACCTTTCTTTGTATCATATGATAAAGATATACTATATGGTTTTTTTTTGTATATAAAACAAGAATAGAATGAATACTAAAGTTTACCATAATGGTGGGTGATTGCCCCATTCGTTTCTGTCGGTTCGTTTTATACCATTTAGTCGGTTTTTTATTAGAAAACAAGAAATTAGTGACATGAATCTTCCAATTGTTGATTTTTATCATATGCTTTTATTCTTTTCTCAAAAAAGAAAAGAAATTGAAATAAATTTATAGGGGGAAAAATCAAAAAAAAGGAGACAAGAATCTCCTCCTTTTAGTTTTAGTAGTACTTGAACAGCTGGCAATGGGCATGGTCTCTTTTACTTTTATTAAGTAGTAGTACAGACTAGAGAGAGCTAAATACAGTAATTAATAATGATACATAGATAGCAGCTTTACCATCGCTGCCTTTTGTTTATTTGTTTATTTATTTATTATTATTACTCCAAAAAAAATACCCGCCTTGCTACGTGCATGCATGCGGTTCCTTTCTTTACTCCCGCACTTAAGCTAACCATTCCTGTGTCCAGGTATGCTCTACGTGGCGCGCTGTCTCCCGTTCAGATCCCCTCTGGAACCGCCTCACCCTCCTCATTTGGGGTGGCCCCACTCGTCTCCTCCACCCCACATGGCGTGACCAATTCATCCACCGCCACCGCACCGCCCTCAACTTCCGCAACGGCAACTCCCTCCACTTCACTCTCCACTTCGTCGACCTTGACGATCCCAACAACCCCGACGCCCTAATCTGCCGCACCCTCTCCCTCTCCGACCTCCACCTTGCCGCAGGTTTTGCTGACGGCGCCCTCCGCCTCTTCGACCTCCAAACGCGCCACCACTCCCGCACCTTCCGCCCCCAGCACCGCGACCTCCTCGGCCGATTCTCACGCGCCGTCTCCGGCATCATCACCACCGGCACACGACTAGTATTTGCCACCCTTGACGGAGACATCCACGTCGTTGCAAACGTAAACAGCAACAACGGGATCCCTCGTAGGGCTCGCATGGGTGATGTGATCAACGACGGCGCGTTGGTTGACTTCACGGGATGCGGGCGGTGGTGGGTGGGCCTCTATGCTGGAGTCCCCGGGCGGGCATTCCGGGTGTGGGACGGTAACTCGGAGGATATCATTTTTGAGGGCGGATCGTTGACCGACCCTCAATCCGTGATCGGATGGCACACGCTGGCCGGGCTGACCGAGTTCGTCGGTAGGGTCCGAGTGACGAGTCTTGACTCCGCGGTGGCTTGCACGGGTTCGAGGGTGATGGTGTTTGATTTGGATAACATAGGGGTGGTGCTGGGGGAGCCGGAGTGCAGGAGAGGGGTGACGGTGGGCTGTTTTGACGTGTGGGAGGAGGCGTACATTATAGTTGATGGGAGGGGGTGGGCTAGCGTGCGCAGGGTGCGCACGTTAGAGGAGGTGTGCAGGTTTAACGTGTACCGGCACCAACAAGGGGGTCGCGGGACTAGGGGGGCGGTGGTGGGGAGCGTGATGGGGTGCATGAACGGCGGGTATGCGGTGATGTGCGCGGGGGGTGTGATGAAGGTGTGGGAGGTAGAGCAGAGAGGTGAGCACCTGTATAATTTGGAAGAGAGGATAGGGGAGGTGAACGCCATGGTTGCAGATGAGAGACACGTGGCGGCAGCATCAAATGACACGACGATACACCTGTGGGATTTTGGGGCACAGTAAGGGACTTTAGGTAGGACCGTAGGAGAGGTGAGAAGCGAGATGACTGATGAGATATGTGTAGGGTAGAGTAGGCCTGCAAATTAAAGGACTGAAAAGTAGGAGCAGGAGGAGGAGGGATGGATTTGACTTTTGAGAGATGGGATTAGGGACTAATTAATAAATATTTGATTGAATACAGGTAGTAGGGAGTAGAATGTAGTAATAAAACTTGGATGGAATGGAAGGGCGAATGATTCGCTGTTTTGGGGACTTTTACTACTGTAGTAGGCTTTGAGTTGTAAGAGCAACAAAACAAAACCAAACAAAGTTGATTGATGTTGACATTAGAGAAGAGAAGAGACAGAGCAGAGAGTTGTTGTTTAAAGTGGACTGCTGTCCACTACTACTGTACAGTTGTTTTAACTTAATGCAGGAGAAAGCGAGAAGGTGTGTTTTGGTTGGATTTATGGCTTTGATTAATGCTAAAACCCAGCTCAGTTCAGATTGTTCACTGCATTGAGTAATTAAATGAGAGTAATGCAACAACTGCATTCACCTCCTCGCTTGTTTAAAACATTGTGGTTTCATTTTACACCATTCAAATTCGAGACAGCTACTAGCTCGTTGGTCTGTGTTGTCATGTCGTCTACCTTATGCTACTATATTGTTGTCATTTGTAAAAAGTACTAGATAATATGAAGGGAAATAAGTCAATAACTCCTCACATAAACCCTAACTATCTAATCTTGCATCTTAAAATTTGGGTTGGTATGGGGAAGAAGATAAAAAGCGATTGTAAATCTTGAATCTCAATTTTACATGTACACAGTTCGTCTAACAGACAAACCTTACAAAATTACATCAAACTGTTCAACCTACACGTAACAATTGTAAATGTAGTCTTGTCCGAAACTAACCATCGTTAAAGTCCCAAAATCCACAACTTTTCCCATCACTAGATCCACAAATACAAGAACACACAAAATGATTTAGCTTCCTGCTAAATTCCCTGTATGAATACATAATTGCAAGTTATTTTACAAGAGATGGATGCATGAACCGTGTGGGCATATATATATCTTTCACTTTCACTTTCACATGAGAAGAGATGGACCTTCGTTCACACATGAGCAATCCCCTTCTCAACTAGCATGTCATAAATTTTATCCACTTTCCCCGCTTCCACCTTGAACAGGCCATGCGCGTCAGATTTCTTGGTTACACTACCTTTCATAATCTCCTCTGACAAGGTCTGAAGCATACTGAGATAGTGTGCAGGCAGCATTCTCAACTCGCAGCAAAGTCGACGTTCCTGCGCGCAAGAGATACCATTTGGCTGAAAATTTTGGGCTTGGAGTGCGGATCATGAACATAATATGCAACTACACCTACACAAATAATACAGTGTCTTGTCTACTAAAGGAAACTTATTTGTCCAGCTGCAATGCAAACTTCTTTCCTTTAAATAAATATTCAAAAACCACTAGAATTCTCATGTATCATCACAGTAGGAGACATTGGTAAAGATAATGCAGTGGCCAGTAAAAGTGATGGAGGAGATTTTTCTGGTTGTAGCAATTGTAATACTAATAGCAGATGGTGTAGGGTGATGTGCTTCTTCTTTTAGTTTTGAAATTTTTTCATGGTGAGAAAAATAAATTTAAAAACAGCAACAACAGTAAATGCTAAAAGATATTGAAAGTTGAATCAGGCAACTCAATAATAACTGAAAAACTATTCTTACAGATTCAGAGAGCAAATCAACCCCAGTGAATCCACTGATATCCCAATCATCTAGGGTGCTCGAGATAGCTTGTCTAGCAACATTTATAGTTGAGTCCTTCCAGCTAGGATGAAATCCAGTCGCTCCCCTGACACTGCCATGGGGGCTGCTTTCCAGTTCTCCCTTCAGATTGCTTGGTCTTTGCAAGGCTTTACCACTTGTACCAGACTGCATACTTTCCTTCAGTCTTTGTGCTGTGCTTTCTGCTTCCTTCTTTGTCTTTTGCTCAATAAATCTATTTGCCTCAGCAGATGTATGACAGCCAGCGGCTCGAGCTTCCTGCACAATTGTTTGAATTGAATGAGCAGAAAGATCATAAGACGCTATGCACACAAAACAGCACGAGCCCAAGTTACTCACTAAGGGTGCAAAACATTCTCTTTTGAGAGAAAAAATAATACATCTTCTAGAACAGAGCCATGAAGAACCACTAGTCAGCAAATTCAAGAAAAGGTGAGAAGCAAGTTCTTTCTGCCCATTAAAGCATATAGAGCATTAAGTATTTTCTAAAGTTTTTTTTTTCCCTTTTCCTTTTGCTAATACCACATGAGGAAACAGTTTTGTATTCTTGTAATTTTTTTAATAAAAAAAATGATTTTGAAAGTAACAAAACAACCATGTCCGTTTACTCCAGCATGAATGCTTACTAGTATGGAGCTAAACAAGATCAACTAATAAAGAAGGTTGCGAAGAGCCAAACCTGAAGATCATGTATTCTTTTCACAATACGATGTTCCTCAATAACGCTTTTCATTAGCTGTTCATGCTCTTCTTTTGTGTGGAACCTCATAAAGACCTTGTAACGCTGGTATATTTCCTTCTCATCTGGTGAGAGGCTCATCTCAAATGCATCAGGGTAAAGTAAATTTCTTTCCAATATGAAATCTTTCCTGCGTTTTCTCTCATCAAGCCTGTCAATAAGTGCCCAATCAATTTGAGAAATAGTCAAAAAAAAAAAATTAAATTTAAAAATAAATAAATCAGCTAAGTGACAACCAAAATTAATCATAGATGATCAATGTTACAGTGTCCTGGAAATGTGCTCTAGTTTAGCACATTGTTTCTTTTAAGATCCGCCAAGTAAAAATTTAAAGGCATGTCAAAGAGGGTTTTGGAGACCACTTACAGAATGACAGAAAAACCATCATTTACTTGTGGGCTAGGTTAAATATAGAAATATTTCCCTAGGCCTTACTGGCACATTCTACTTATAGTTTACCCTCCATTTAAAAGACATCAACCTTTGCCCCTAAAGTTTCTTTTACGATATTTATATTCTCATCGGCCTTCCAGATTTACCTTTTTGCGTATATACGCAGTACTTGGAGTTTCACTTCTTTTTCAGCAGCAGTATCGGTATCCTTGAACTCCATATCTGCAAGTAACTGCTCAGCATCATTGTCATACTCAATCTCAAATTCCTGCCTCTTGAAATTGTAGCCACACAACTCTGTGATGCAAGGGCCTTCCTCCCCTGAAGCCCTAGGTTTTTTCTCTCCGATTCTCCTATCAGACTGATGCTCTGCCAAAACAATTACTGCCTTGTTACGTAGAACAAAAATGCTAAAGCATTTCAATTGTGTATTTTGAAAAAGAAACATGAAATCTTATTCATATCTAGCAACAAATCCAGCCTATTGTGCACACTCATTCTACTATTCTATTTATTCAAAAAGATTTATTAATTTCCTTTATATACTACTTTTGTTATTTTAATTAATTAGATTTTGGTTCCAAGTTTTCTGTTGTGCTTCGAAATTGCATGCTGGTTAGTCTACACAATCACATTCTTGTTGTTTTGTCTACAAAAAAAATTAGGTAATTGAAATTGAAGTACAATTTTCTTTCCATTGTTATTATTCAAAAAAAAAAATCATGAATCGTACTATTTCCTCCTGACAACTGAGAAACACCATGTCACTGATTTCATAGGTATGCTACACTAGCTTTATCTTTTCTTTCTTCTGTGTCAATTGTCTTTACCTTTAATTGTCCTAAGTCAACATCCCTTGGGGAAAATTTTACATTCTCACAAACAAAGCTCAATCTCAATTTTTTTTTAAATATCATCGATTCTGTCAGTAAAGACAGTACAACGCTGGTATCAGATCTAATAATTGAAACATATCTCTTGTCGAGCAACTACTTAAAAGATTAGTATCTAGTAAGATCAATACTAACAATTCACTGGAGGTTAGGAGTCCTCATCTACCTTCTTTTAGACTTCTCAGCTACACCGCTCAATCCCTTGGGAGATATGAACATGATTGTTACTTATATTGAGTATTACTGTATTGATAAAAGGAAAAGCAAGACTTTACTAAGGCGTGCTTTATTAGTGGAAGCATGGTATTCACAAACACATCTGAACTCAATTTTTCATGACAGTCCCATTTTCAGAAATTATGGAGTAGAACTGTTCTATTGGCCACCTAAAGGCATATTGATAGTTTCTAGAGAAAACTCCACTTGAATAGATTTGACATGATGTTTACCGCATCACTGTAAATAATCACTGACATCATTAACATTCACTGCACTTGCAAGACTTTTTAAATTATTGTTTTTCATTTCAGCTGAGGTGGCAAACATAGAGTATTAAGTTAAGACCTTGTGGGAGGGTGGGGGCACGAACCATAACTACCTCTAACCTCTCTATTTAACATCCAGATGCCCTTTCACTTTAATAAATAACTTCTAAAAAAGAAATGGAGAAAAACGAGATATTCTAGATGTGCAAATTCAAATAAAAGGCAGTGCAAAAGCCAAAATTCCATAAACAATAACATACAGAAAAGTTACCTTCTAGTTTGATGCTGTCCTTAATCTCGCCACTGTTGGATGCCTTCTTAACTGCATCTGGTAATGCAGCACTGGTGGTTGAACCCATATGAGAACCAATTTCTGATGTCCACAAGAATGGCAGATTAAACCTTTAAAAGAATCAAAATTTCATCCATAAAACTAGTCTTAAACATAATCCAGGACTGCTGATTACCATACCTACATTTAACATGGACAAGGATTTATGAGCTAGATCTTCTTTTCTAGCTTCTTCGTTTCTGATCAAGAACAGGCATGGGAATTAGAAAACCAAGAGTAGAGTGCAACATGAGGTAACATGTAGTAATGAAGATGGAAATACTTAATTCTTGAAGAAGATGGAGGCTCTTCTTTCAGCATAAGCTCTCCTGATGCAGGACTCTCTGTCAGGAAACATGCACATGAATCAGCTATAGCATTTCACGTAAATACTCTATTTTCCTTTAAGAGAGTACATATAAATAAACGATAGGCACATACAAAAACAATTAGTTAAAGAAATCAAGAATAATTTGAGAGAATCTATAAGAAAGATGTTAAATGAAGCCATATAGTACATAACACAAAGACCAAAAGATGTATATTGTAATGCCCAAAAGATGTTAGTGTAATGCCTCAATCCCATAAATGATGAAAACCTAACTCTGGAAAGAAGGAACATACTTGCGAATTGGCACAATGATAGCACATACCCAATTTTGACATAATATAACTACAAACTAAACACATCTTAACTTTTGAACAACAGAAACTCCAAATAGCAACGGGTGTGATGGTAAACAAACCTTTTTTGATGTCAGTATCTCCTTTGGCCATTGCAAGGAGCTCATCTCTGTTCTTTCCCATAACATGAGACATGTCCTAGGTAAACAGTTCATCAAGAATGCTAGTATTATTTTGCAAATAAATATGCATATGGATGTAACTATGAGTATGAATACATTTTCCAAGGATATTGCATTGGTCTTACTGGAAGAGGGAAGCACGGGGAGCTCATGTACACGGCATTATAGTGATTGATGCATTGCATCCTGCTCTTAGTTCCAACATGTTCTGAAACTTCAGTCCAGTTCCCAAACCCATACATTGCAATGCCCTAAAAGGAAGACACTTTCATTACCTCACCATCACATGCACCAACATCCAGATTCATGGAAGACCATAAGCGGCATTTAGCAGTAAAAAGTACCTCTAGAAGTAATATCTCTTCATCTGCATTCCACTCAGGGCAAATGAGGGGAAAACTCAAATTGTCCTGTGACAGAAAATGAATGAAAATGAATGAATTGCGCAATTCTTCTACCATTCAAACGCAGCACCCCAGCATAATAAACTATCAAAGAAACACTTTTTTTCTGGTAAAGAGAGAATGGACTCACCATAACTTTGTAGGGATGATTGCTTTTGTGAGGAGTGGTTTCAGCTCCAACCGAAAAGCACTCAATACAGAGGTCAAAATCAGGGCACACAGCACACTTAATCCGGACGGTACCGGAAATGTCTTTGTTGCAATAATTGCAATGGTAGAGTGCCGCCTTCCCATCGCTCACTTCTACGGGCACTGAATTTGCAGACGCAGCACCCTCTCTACCTCCCAGATTGGAAGGTACCGTCTTTTTCCTTTTCGACCTAACCATATACAACCAAAATAAAAATGTCAGCTTTAGCCGCTAAACAAAAGGGATGAAGAAGAGAATCTCCCACACGGACCTGTGGCTTCCTTCGTCGATGACAGGAGGAGCGCGAGCCCGCGAACGACCCATCGTTGACCTTGTTCCGGTGACCAGCCGGAGCTGGAGTTCGCTACTCTTGGTTTGCGGCAAGCGGTATTTTCATTTTTTTTGCCGGGTAGAAGCTAGTTGGTTTTCTGTTTTTTTAGGAGAAAAATAAATGACTCGCTGATGTGTGCCACGTCACAATAAAATTCATCCAACGGCTAAAACTCATGGTAGCCTATTTTTAGTCACAGCCGTTTGATGAGTGGAATGCGACGCGACCCCTAGCGAAAGAAGCTTTGAGCTCTCTCTGTCTACATTGCCGCTTGTTTTGGAGGTGAGCAGCAGTTCAGGCGGGAACCACCAGTTTCGGCGGCACAAATAATTTAAACACAAGTGAAGAAGCAGACTATCTTCCAGGTGTTTTAGGTTAGTGCTCTTTTCTATTCCACTCTATGGCTTGTATATTTCGTACGAAGACTTGTTGCTCGTTGCTATTACCATATTATTCATCCCCACCACCTGTTTGTGAAATTGCGTCAAAGACACGTTCTTTTCTTTGTAGATTTAATAACATGCTACCTTGAACGGTTTCATCTTGCTGCTATACTCGTGCGTTGTTGTACATATTTTTGTTTTTTCTGTTGGAGTAAGTATTTAATCAACTCTTTTAATTGCTTCTGTGAAGAATGGTTGAACTCTCTGATGGAGAAAGGCGTTTTATACGGGGTGGCATTGATCAAAACCTCCGCTCTGATGGTCGGAAGAGGGATGCTTACCGACCCATTTTTGTTGAAACTGGAGTCATCCCTCAGGTAGAACTCAGTTCTCCCGTTGTGTATGGTCCGTTCCCTACAATTTCTGATCTTAACAGAATTTTTATGACAGGCGAATGGCTCTGCGCGAGTTAGGATTGGCGAAACAGAGGTTATTGCCAGTGTGAAGGTATGCACGGTTTATACTTTGAAGTGCTAGTGATACTTTAATGTCATTCTTCGGTTAAGTTAACTGATATTTTCTATTGCTTAAGCTTTGTCATAGTTTTCTTATATGTTGTTTATGATTATGATGGCAGGCTGAGCTTGGGAAGCCAAGTTCATTGCAACCTGACAAGGGGAAAGTCGCTATATTTGTTGACTGTAGTCCAGTGGCAGAACCAATGTTTGAGGTTGCATTATGAATATGTTCCTTCCTAGTATTCACTCTACAAATAAGCATTTCTAATAATCAACCGCTCTTTGGTCAATGATTAGAGATTTTAATTTTTTGGACTTGTCAAAAGAATCGAAGTGAAAACAGTCATTGTAGCCAGCGAGAATAGTTTTATATTTATTGAGCTCTGATGAAAGAAAGAGAGAGTTAGATGGCTTCAAAACTTCTGTGGCCATACTAATCAAAACATCCATGTTGTCTCTTTGCTTGAAAAATTATGTATAATTTAGTTGATAATTGCTACAATTCCCTGCTGCAACACACACACCGAACTTTGACTTAGTTTCATTTCATTTGCAACTTCTTATTCTCAAAGCTGAACTTCTATTGTTGCGATTGTACAGTTAGATTCCTTGCATGTTAATCTCTTCTTTGCATCTTGCTCAGGGCAGAGGTGGTGAGGAGCTGTCCATGGAGCTCTCAGTTGCTCTTCAGCAGTGCCTTTTAGGTGGTAAAAGTGGAGCAGGTTTGTCTTCTTAGTAAGCTAAGACAGGCATCTTTAAAATTGTTTCTTTACGAATGCTCTTTCATTTGGATGTTACACCCTCTACTAAGTGTGCTCTCTCTATGTTGGTGCTCATGACTTCTGTTGATAGTGAATTAGTTGAATTTGTCTACAGGTGCTGGAATTGATTTGTCGTCATTAGTAGTAGCTGAGGGAAAAATTTGTTGGGATCTTTATATTGATGGCCTTGTCATCAATTCAGATGGAAATATTCTGGATGCTCTTGGTGCTGCCATTAAGGTATATATATATGAATGGCATTTAAATCATATGAATAGAATGTTACAGCTGCTGCTTACATTTGTGTTAAATATCACATTTGGATTGGTTGAATATGGAACTGTGTTGCGTTTTCATAGTTTTTCTATGTGAGGCTGTCTACGTTTTCACTGATAGAACTCTCCAAGCTTGAGTCTATTGGATTAAAGATTTGAAATCCCTATTTATTTTTTAACTTGCCTGCATCCCTGTTACTTACAGACTGGTAATGTCACCATAGCAAAAAGGTTTTAGATTGTGATAACATTAGTGGCCGATTGGCTGAAATGACTGCTAATATAATGACTGGTTTTCCAAAGGCCGCCCTGAGCAACACAGGCATTCCCAGAGTCCAGGTTGCAGAAGGTGCTTCAGGTGATGAACAACCAGAGGTTGACATAAGCGATGAAGAATTTCTACAATTTGACACATCTGGGATCCCTGTCATCGTTACCTTAACAAAGGTAATAGAATTAAACTGCCTAGTCTTGAGAAATTGCATGCTACAGCATTGACTCGTCATGAATTTCACTGTTCTATCTCATAGGTGGGGAGGCATAATATCGTAGATGCTACTTCAGAAGAAGAATCCCAAATGAGCTCTGCTGTATCTGTTTCCATCAATCGGAAGGGGCGCATTTGTGGCGTGGTTAAACGAGGAAGTGCTGGCCTTGATCCCAGCGTCATTTCTGATATGATTTCTTTTGCACAGCATATAAGTGAGCAGCTAATAAATAAATTGGATTCAGAAATAGCCGCTGCTGAAGCTGATGACGATTAGCCTTGACCTGGGTAAAACCTGACCTGAACTGACCTTCATCTTGTCGTGTGCAATTCCTGAATTTCTCTCTTTCCAATTTTGTATGGTCTTTTTACATTCCGGCGAACGTCGAAACTATCCAAGAAAAAGTTATGTTAGAAGAGAATACTGTTAATTATTTAGCGGATTTTGAGTTCCTCTTCTGCATTTTTTAATCATCTACTATAAAGTATTCAAATTTACAGTAGAGGGTGGTTTTGCATTTTTACTAATTATATAGTTGCATGGACCTACGTCAATAGTATACATACAATTAGCATTATAAAATAGGATTAGAGAAGAATAATTTAATTTTAATTCTAGTGGGAAGAAAAGAGAGGAACGAAACCCAAAGATTCGTTGATCAATCACATCAAGCAAAGAGGGGCAGTTAAGGAGAAAGTGTCATATACCTATATGTAAGGATGGATTGGGCTGTAATGTAATGTAATGTAATTACCTTGTTTGTTTGTATTTATAGGTCCTGTTCTGTGCACCTTTTATCTGCTTGGTTCCTTTCTTTCCATTTCCATTTCGTTCTAAGTTTCTAACTCAAAGTAATACTCAATATAATTAATGAATTGTTTTCCTCTTTTTCTTCTTCTCCTCAAATAATTAATTTCAGTATTCTACCCAAAAAAAAAACATTAATTAATTTCAGTAATAATAAATAAATAAATAATAATACTCTATCCGGACGACGTTTTGAAATAGTAAAAATCGGTAGAACAATGATCTTTGATCTTATTCTATTTCACATTGTTTCATTTTTACTCCTAATTTTCACTCAAAATTACTACG
>NBIL01030536.1:0-10846 GCA_002752925.1 Viola pubescens var. scabriuscula
ATATTTAAAATATTTAAAATATCTAAAATTATAGTAAAAAAATTTTAAAAAAAATTATAAAATTTGGAAAAAAATATTAACTAATATGGTAGTAGAACTTAATATAATAAAAAAAAGTAAAATAAATTTTATTTACAATTTATTTTTCATTTTTTTATTTTTTTATTTTTCAGTAGAGTGAATTCTCCCATAATCAGATATATTAATAAAATTGTAAAACTATATATTTAATTAGCTGATCATAAATGAACAAATTATTAAATAAAAACAAAATGATAAATTTAAATTTATAAATAAAACGTTATAATTTTTTGGAAAACTACATAAAAACTTCTAAAATTTATAAAATCTACTACTTTGACCCTATAACTTTAACTCAAAAAAAAAAAAAAAGGAGAAAGAGTAGGTTTATTTCATTACCAATTTTTTTTTTTGATATGCAAGGATTTGAGCCATTTTTTTATTCCATAAAAAAAAAAAACCTGAAAAATACTTAAAAAATACATACAAGTCATTATTTCCCCCATTATTTACAAATTATTCCGGTTGTTTGCACGCAAGAACGTCTTCACCACTTCCCTGTCACTGCTTTTTTATAAAATTTCCTCAGATTCTCATCTTTTCAAAATTCAAGTAAAAGGAGATTCTTTGATTCCTCCCAACAAAGATAAACGTCGCCATGGATGGTAATTTTGATGGTAGAGATGAGGAGACGCCTCTGGTCAGCACCCCTCAAATTGAACCACCCAAGAAGAAGAATCATTCAAGAGATCTTTACCTTTTGGGCTCAGCCTTCTTGCTCATCTTCCTCGCCTATGGAGCTGCTCAGAATTTGGAGACTACTCTAAATACCGTGAGTAGTTAGTATTTTTTGTTTTGTTTCTTTTGAAGTGTATTTTTCTTTCTGCTTAATCTTTCTTTCTTTTCTAATTATTATCCAGGAAGGCGATTTGGGTTCGATTTCACTTGGGATATTGTATCTCTCTTTCACATTCTTCTCTTTGTTTGCATCTTTGATCGTTCGAGCTTTAGGAGCAAAGAATGCTATGGTTCTTGGAACTACAGGTTATTGGTTTTTCATCGCTGCAAATTTGATTCCATCATGGTAATCATTAAATAATCAGTGATTCCAATTGTATTTGTGATTAAAATGAAATAATTACGAGTCACGAGTCAATCTAACCTTCGTTGACAACTATTACATGTTAGCAGCAGGGCTTGTTTGGCTATAATTTAGGGTGCCTAATTACAAACTTAGTCTTACTTCCAGAAATTGTTACCGTCACTTGATTGCTGCTATCATTTTGTTAAGATTCAGCTGTTCTTTCCACAGGTATACGATGATACCAGCTTCTTTGTATCTTGGATTTGCTGCTTCAATTATATGGGTCGGAGAGGTGTTTTCCTCTACTATCCCAACTAATGCAAAGCCATCTACTATAGATGTTACATTCTCTGTTTAATTAGTTGTGTAAAATATTAGATAGGTGCAAGTGTTGGCTTTCGCAAAAGGGTTATCGCAGTTTTAGTGTCTATTTCTGTTGCTCTTTCATTATTTAGTTATGACATGATCCTATAATCTTTTTCTCTTCATAGGGTACATATCTTACTTCTACAGCACGTTCTCAAGCCAGATATCATGACTTGCATGAAGCAACTGTGATTGGTAACTACAATGGAGTTTTCTGGGGAATATACGCTTCCCACCAGGTGTTTTTTCCCCCCTTCCAAGGATGTTGTTAGAAAATGTGGTTGCTTTTGTTTAGTGAGGTCATGAACAATGCTGAACTGGTGTTGCATTGATCTGATGTAATGACTTATTTCCGTCATGTTGCAGGTGCTTGGAAACCTCCTCTCCGTTGCTTTTCTAAGAGACGGAACTGTATGTGCTATCCTTGTGGTGTTTGAATAGTCTACTCCCGTACTGACAGTGTCATGTAGATATTGGCTTTTAATTTTCATCTTAAGGTTTTTTTAACATTGTTTCAGGGGGGGAGTACCAGTGGCACAACCTTGTTGTTTGTGGTGTTTCTTTGCACTATGACTGTGGGTAGCATTTTAATGTGCTTCCTAAACAATGTAGATGGTAAAGGGCAGGAGGTATCAACTGGTTCTTCCGCAAGTTTATATTCTTCGCTAATGCCACTATTGAAGTCAGTAATTGCACCTATGCTTGACAAACGGATGATATTGATCATTCCTTTGATTGCGTATACAGGATTGCAACACGCATTTGTATGGTAATTTTGCGTTGAACTTGAGTCGTGTCCTTTCTCAGTGCCATAAGCACTTTTGGAGGAAAGCAATGCTTGCTGTGGTTGAGTCAAGTCAATGTGCCACCTACCTTTTTTTTCCGTTCAGTTCCTTATTCCTTATAGTGGAGCATTTTCCCTATTGCAGGGCTGAATTCACCAAGGAAATAGTCACTCCAGCAATGGGTGTGTCTGGTGTTGGTATTGCAATGGCAGTGTATGGCGCTTTTGATGCCATGGTAGGCATAAAAAATTGGAAGTACGTTTTGTTATTTATGGTCTGACTTTTCCCTGGCTGATTCATAAAATCAATTTTGCGAGAGATGCAAAACAATCTGAGGACTATATCACCAACATTTTCATTTAGAACCATGATTTGCAAAGGATTAATCATACTGCAGTCTCAATTTGTTATTGGAATGTGCCTCAGTGTTCAGTGTCTGCTGGTCGACTTACCTCTGGTCTGGTGTCAATCACTTGGATAGTCTTCGTTGGATCTCTTCTTGAGGCTATTGTATTCCTCTGGATTCTTCTAAACTACAGGTATTATGTTGCCACGTGTTTTCATTCGTATGGTATGATAATATTCCAGGGAATTTCTCTAGCATCTCTTGAACATGATCTCTACTTTCTCAACTTTGTTGTGTTGCAGTTTAACTAGTGGAATACTTGGTACTATCTACCCTCTTCTTATGGCGGCCATGTTGGGTGTTGGTGATGGTGTACTCAGTACACAACTAAACGCGTTGCTTGGAATACTTTTCAAGAATGATATGGTACACTTTATCCCATTTACATAAGTGCTACTGGTTTCCTTTTTCCACTGGTTTAAATTCTACAGAGAAATTAATCATTCCAAATTTACTTCTTGTACCCCTCATTTCTACATTATTCATCTGTCTTGAACTACTCTAGTGCATTTCCTTATTCCATGATTCTTTTACATTGCTGCTTTTTTGGAGTTGTTTTGTGGATTGGTGCTCGTTAATTTGTGACATTTCCTTACTGCATTACTACTAATTCTTAGTATTTCCTATGCCTTATCATCTGGACTACATTTTTCCTACCGAAAACAAACAGATCTGTTACTTTACTGCCATACAATCTCATAGTCTTGTGACATTTTGTAATCTATACCGTATAGTTGCTGACTTTTGTTTTTTTGGGGGGCGACAGGAAGGAGCATTTGGACAGTCCAGGGTCTGGCAAAGTGCTTCGGTTGCGGTTGTGTTCTTCATCAGCCCGCACATCTCATTGCAGGCAATGTCGGTTATCTTGCTTGCAGCTCTGGGTGTTGCAGCAGTTGGGTTTATATTTTTGATTTTCCAGGTAGAGAAAGCGTTCTCCCCTCCCAGTTCGCGATTGTAGCGAGCTTCCACCGAAGAAATTCGCTACTTCGAGAACATTTCTTTGTATACGTGATTGCCACCTTGCTGCTTCTTGTAAAATCCATCCAACTGCAATGTGGTATGAAAAGAAAAATCGTTCATTTTGGTTCAAGCTCGTTTCCAATCAATCATGGGATATATAAAGTGAGGTTTCCATACCATAAATTTGACTAGATGCTAATGTGTCACGTTTTTGATGTATTGATACTTGTCATGTGACGGTATGTGTCATCCAAGACTATTACCGTATTTGAAAAACTACTAAATTTCGTTATCGTTAAGGTTCAATTACAACATCAAAATGTGTCATTAAGCAAGAAAAGATTCAGCATTGATGCCTTAGTTTGGATAAAAGTCTGAAAACAAGCTACAAGATTTTTTAAAAGTTACGGACCAAAGATTGCAATAGTTGAGCTAATTAAGTTTCATCAGACGTCAATAAATCAATAATCCTCGACGCCACGGGGCCCATCAAGAAACAGACGGCTAAGATCTAGCATTGCCCACCAACCCACCCTACAGCAGCCCACACCATATTATTATCGCGGCGGGAAAAATCAGGAACTGGGCGGGAATAAAAAAAACTGGAACCCCAACTTATAATCTCTTGAATTCACTCTCTCCCCGTTTGCTTCGTCCATTATCACGTACACAAGGAACACTTGACGCTGATCGGAAAAGCACTTCACACAGACCATTCTTCGCTCTTGGAGGGCTAATATGGGAAAGGGGAAGAAATCTAAATCTAGGGTTTCTCGTCATGAAGAAGAAGTAGAAGTAGAAATAGAAAGCGGAATGGAGCAGGAGGAGCAGCAAGATAATCCGAGTGGGTCTTCTGAGAAAAGCCTCTATGAGGTACTGTAACATATACCGCTTCCATTTTTGCTGGAAATTTATAATTCTTTTATAGCTTTTCGTTTTGATTGGAAATCGGTATGTGGACAGGCGTTGGTTTGTAAGGATTTTCTGGATACATTATATTTTAGTTTGTTGTTTAATTAGGTTTTTGGGGTCAACTGTTTGCTTGATTTGGCTAATAGCGTATAACCGCCCTCCATAGGATATTAGGGTTTCTGTGTTTCGATTCTATTTAGTTTGCTTCTTTAAAGACCTTTGAATGTGAGCATTGATGGATTCACTGTGGTTTATGCTAAGCTGGTTCTGCATCACTTGTGTCAGTTTGTTTGACTTGTTGAGGACAGGTTTCTGCTGCTGTCTCCACGACAGTCTTGGGCTAGTTAATTTTTCTTTTTTTAGCAAGTGGCCATAACTTATTGACATCAATGAAGGGTTTCACCTCTTAAGGTCATGGTTTTGATAGGATTATGACCGAGTGATGGTGCTTTGTCGTTGTATTATGTAAACTGTCAATATATTGGTCTTTCAGTCAAGAAGTTATACATATGACGCCTACAAGCGGTTATTGGATAAGAGTTTCTTCATAATTCTTTTGCAGGATTATCTTGCTTTGGTGGTATTAAGCAAACAATCACTTAAAATTGAGTTGAAGAAGGTGGTTTGAGTTTGAACATGAGAGATAGTGATTCAAATGTACTGGAAATGGTTTTTTAAGAGTTCTAAGAGTGATAGAAGAGTTATTCTTAATCCCACTGAATTATGTGCTAAGAATACTATTTTAAGGTATCGGATATCTTTTGGTTGAAAATGTATGTAATTTATCATGTGTTTGGTAAGGAGAGTTCTTTTTTATGCTATTATAAGCATGCTTGTCGTGTTGCTTTTAAGGTTTCTCTAGTTCAAGTAGTATAACTAATTTTTCTGGAGTAGCTTGGGTTTGTTCGTTTAAGAAGCATAGCTAAAGTAGGTGGCATCTGTTTTCATGATCAATGTCTCTGTTTTGGTTTCTGCTTTGCTTTCAGCAGGCAACCATCAGTTGCTTCAAACTTCTGCATTCTTTGTATGCCTGCCTCTCTAGTTCTCATTTTTGTAGAGTTCATTGGTCTACAGTCTACATACCTTGGTTTGTGCGTCTTATCTGGTCCTCCATTTTCTCTTGACTGTATTGCTTATTTGATTCACTTGAAAATTTGCAGATTCTTGGTGTTGAAAAGGCAGCATCTCAACAAGAAATAAAGAAAGCATACTATAAATTGGCACTGCGACTTCACCCTGATAAAAACCCAGGCAATGAGGTGATCTGTTCTGACACCAGGTTTTATTTTTCTGTATTAGCTGTTTTCATTATTATGTGCTGTTAATTTATGTCTTGTTTATTTCCCAATAGGAGGCTAAAGAGAAATTTCAGCAATTGCAAAAGGTGATATCAATTCTTGGTGATGCAGAGAAACGAGCAGTGTATGATGAGACTGGTTGTGTTGATGATGCTGTAAGTCCTCTCAGCAAGCTTTTCTTTTACATCTGACATGATAGAGTTTCAGATTGTTGGATACTTTGTGGGGAAAAGAATATACTCCTTTTTTTTCTAACAAGGAAGCAGAGACTGTTTACTGTTCCTTGTAAGAATTTGCAGTCATGACCTGCATTGACATGCCAATTTCATCTTTCATGCTATCTAAGTTTTGGTGGATCTATTCCTTATAGTTTGCATAAACGATATTTGTTTCAACATTGAAAATAAGTTCATTTACATTTATAAAAGATCATAAAAGTTCCCTTTCCCAGCTGGAATAATGCCTATTTGTCTCTTTATTGCTGATCAGGATCTTGCGGAGGATGTTGTTCAGAACATGAAAGATTTCTTCAGATCATTTTACAAAAAGGTACTAGTATCTGTTTCCTGCTTTCTTGTGTTGTTTTGGCTTCCATTTATTTTACATGACAAACCCATATGCCGAATTCAGGTTACTGAAGCTGATATTGAAGAGTTCGAAGCAAATTACCGGGGATCTGACTCTGAGAAAAAGGACTTGGTTGACCTCTATAAGAAGTGCAAAGGGAATATGAACAGGTACAGCGCTAATTTCTCTCTGACTTTACCTCAGCCTTTTTAGTTTGGTTTTGTAACAATATAATATATTTCCTTTCACAGGCTCTTCTGTTCAATGCTTTGTTCTGATCCTAAACTTGATTCACACCGTTTTAAGGATATTTTGGATCAGGAAATATCTACTGGTAAGAGTTTCAGTTAGCTTGTATTTATAATCCCCCTTAGTCAGTGATTTGTGTAGATATTTGGTGTTTAACTTGTCTTGGCTCTGCATCTGAGCTCATGCCTGGTTACGAGATTGAAAATGGCAACTTAGGCTTTCTGTATTTGGATGAATGAGATCTGGATAGCCTATAATCTTAGGATCTCTAATCTGCTATCCAAGGTTGGAGTTCGTATCATCATGGTTCTTTGATGCTTTCATTTCACACTCACCTAGTCCTAGCCTAGGTCTAACATTGCGACTGCTCCAGAAGCAAGTAAGAATCATTTTGCTTTGGTTCTTTGAGAGACCTAGCTATATCAACAGTTTCTTAAGAATTTAGTTGGTAAAGCAAGTGTAGCCCTTTTTACATACCCTGGAATCAGATAAAACCAAAAGCATGAAGTGACCAAATTGAGGGCAATGAGCTATTAAAAGAAAAGAAAAAATCCAAGTAGGATGTGAACCCATGGCAATCAGTCTAAAAAGGAAAGCGTGACAACTCTACCACTGAGCTGTTAAGTAGGTTAAAGTATTGGTTAATAGATAGACTGTTGCTTTCGTAATAAAATTTCTAGATAGCATGGTTGAATGTAAAACCTTTTCAGCTGAATAGTACTACTACATTAATATATCTAGTGAGTTATCTAATGGAGGCATGATTTTATTTTGCACCTCTAATGTATGGATTATTTGATCTTGGGCAATCTGATTTATCTATCCCCATGATGCTATCTTCTACTTTTTTTTCTTGGCTATGTAGGAGAACTGAAGACAACCAAAGCATATGAGAAGTGGGCAAAGAAAGTATCTGAAACAAAACCACCCACCAGTCCTTTAAAAAGGAAGGCAAAGTGAGTCTTCTTGGACCAGGATCTTTATTTCTATCTGCGTAACTTCCTCCCCTAAATGTCTTCATGGAAATTTTTGTTTGTTTGCCTTTGACAGATCAAGCAAAGAGCCAGAAGCAGATCTTTTTGCAATCATCTCTAAGCGGCAAAGTGAAAGAAAAGGCCGGATTGATTCCATGTTCTCATCTTTGGTCTCCAAATATGGTGGGGATAGTGCAGCTCCAGAACCTACTGATGAAGAATTTGAGGCTGCACGGAAGAAGATTGAAAGTCGTAAGGCCTCAAAAAAGTCCAAACACAAGTAATTTACATTTTTGACTGATTCCTAGGATAAATTATCTGTACAAATTTCTCTGATAATTGTTGGTGCACTTGACTTGTTCTAGTTATTTCTTTGTGCCTTCCACTTGCGTGCATTCGAAGTCTCCCCCTTGCGATAAGCGTTTTTTTGTCTAGTTTAAATTTACTATAAACTATGATTCAGTTGAAGAGGCTTTGTTTCCCATTGAGCTACATCTTTTACCACAAGGCTTCTTCTTCCTGTGGCTTAAAGTGATCGGAACTCATTCTTATCCTGGTAACGCAAGGTATACGTCGATGTCTTGGTTGCGTTTCACTTTGAACTTCGGTGATATTTTTCTGTTTGCGCCAAACACGAAAGACTCTTCTCATTGTTGTCTGTCGAGGCATGGTGAGACAAGCCTTAACCATGCCATGCTAATGTCCTTGGAGTAAAGTGCATGGCTTAAAGGAGAAAAAAATGCATTACAGGGGCAGACTTGTATGGCCCTAATGGTCCTGTCCTACAAATTTTGCATTTTGCTTGATTTGCGGTGTGGGCATGTAATGTTATGTGCTGGTGGGGTTGAGCAAAACCAAACTTAACTTATGCAGAGTGAGTAGTAGGGTCATAACATCACTATGCAGGTATGTGCTCATTTTAGATCTTGTTTTGATTCACAGGACGTCATTTTGGCTTGCTATACTGATTCTTTGCTCGAGTAGCAATCGATATATTCCTGGGAGAGATCATTTTTCTCGTATTTAAGTTTTCATCATTAGGTCCGGTAAGAACTAAACAGATTGATTTATTATTTATTTAGTTCTGACGTTAAGTTGGGAGCGGTTTCAATTTATTATTTATTTAGTTCTGACGTTAAGTTGGGAGCGGTTTCAATTAAAATGAACGTTTTTTTTTTCTTCTAAAAATTGAAAAGATTATGGATACTTATAGGGCGAAATTGAAAATTTTCCTATATCGTTTTCTAGCATAAAAGACTAAGGTTTTTTATTTTATTTGGTTGGTATAATAGAATTGAAATTCTTGGTCCATGCTCTTATATTTATTATTCAGACTATGATGCAGCAAGGTTGCTAGTGTACAAGGTCCACGTACTCATTGGTCCACCAAACCAGCCACACATTAGTAAAGAACAGAATCTGGCCACAAAAAACTTTTGATTTTGATTAGTAGTAATATAATGTCATTGTTTTGAATATAATAATATGAATATGGTCCGCCCCTCAAATGACCCTAATTATTATTATTGATAGGCCCCTCCAAAAAAGCATTTTCTAAAACCTTAGTTATACCCAAAGTTGCAAATATATAAATGTACTAGTAATAAAATACTTTTCTTTCTTTAGAGAATTTTGTCATTCCCTTGAAACGACCAAAGTGGTGGCAACGAAGACCTAGGGAAGCTTCCTCTGGCAAGGCTAACATTATATATATATATATATATAATTTTTTTTAATTTCTTAAACTCCAACATGGAGTTTAAGAAATTAAAAAAAATTATGATAGAAAATCTACTTTTTAAAAATTGGATAATATTTAAATTGTTAATTGTGCTAAAAAATTCTCTTATTTAGAGTCTAATAATACTCGAATTAGTAATTTTTTATCCGAAAGAAATAAAAAAATTACTTGGAGACGCTTAAAACGTTTTATTTTACAAGTTGGAAAGTGACATAGCAGCTTAGGTGCCAGGAAACATTCCTTTGGGGTGGCATATGATGTTATGAATGATGATCACCCATGAAGCTGAAGATGCAAGCAAAACCTCTGCCCTTTCAATTGGTCTACCATATCTGTCACTCGTGACCTTCTCAATTCTCATTCCTTCTCTCTTTCTCTCTCCATCATTTTCTATTAGGTAGATAAGCAATTACTAGCAAATAACAATTTATAAATTCCATTACTTGAACTTTGTCCCCTCCTAACTAATAGTAGTCCTCTCCTCTCTCTCTCCCTTTCGGTAAAGTCATCAAAGTCCTTAATTACTCCCACCATTATTTCCTATTAGTGCTTGTGTCAAGTTTTACTTGGACTTTCTGCCCTTCAATTCCATTTCCATCCTTCCTCCCCCCTCTCTCTCCTCTCTCTCTCTCTCTCTAAAATTTATGTCACATTGCCCACAAGGCCCATCTCATAGTTCAGGTTACTTCAACACTCATTCATCAGTTTCACTCACCCGGTAACAGACAATTTAATAACTCTGCTGCTGTCTGTACTCACACACTCTGCACTCTTTTCTCCTCTTCTGTGAGGTAAAGCTCGAAACTTTTTCTGTGTTTTGCAAACTATGAAGCTGTGGTTCTGCTAATTTGTTTTTTGGCTTGTGGGTTTGTTTTAGAAGGGCATAATGGAGACGGGTAATGGAGAAATTAAGTCAAAGATGGAAGATTATGAAGTTATAGAGCAGATTGGTAGAGGAGCTTTTGGTGCTGCTTTTCTTGTTCTTCATAAAACTGAGAAAAAGAAGTAAGATTTTTTCTTTTTTTTTTAAAGACTTTGTAAAGCTTGCTTCTTGTTCCTTATCTGTGTCTGGATCTTCTTGCTTGCTGCATGTTAGAGCGACCCTCTTTGATATTGCTTGCAAAGCTGCCATTTCTTCTTTTATCTGTGTCCATATATAAATCTATGCCAGTATCATTCTCCAAAATTGGTTCTTTTGAATGCTGAAAGATTGAAGAAAATGGAACTGGTCTTGTTTTTTATTGTTTGGTTGGCACACAGATTGCGGGAGTGGAATTTCAAGATTGTTACGGTGGATTCTTTATATCAAACATAATTTCAATTATTACAGTTTACAAGACCCTATTTGTATGCTCAAAATTATGATTTGTGGTCTTGAGTTTGTTTGACAGTGGTAGGTGGCAGTAGTGTCGGCACGATTTCTTGTCTGTTTTCTTGAATTGTCTTAACCTCCCAATTGTGGATAATGAGGATTCTTTTTTTT
>NBIL01030554.1:0-12850 GCA_002752925.1 Viola pubescens var. scabriuscula
AGTGTTATGCTCCAAACGAGTGAATGTAAAAAAATTCATTGAATGAATGAAATTCTTGCTCCGGGAGAATATGAGACCAGTAAGTCTTCCTAAAATTGCTCATGTTGTTGTTTGTTAATTCTTTTTTTTTTTTCGTGATGAAAAGCGTAAGAACTCAGTTTTTCCATGATATCTGAAAAAGAAAAGCTTTATTCCAAAGAAAATTCCATTTCTTCCGCGTTGTACATAGATGGGTAAAAGGAACCAAACTAGTCCTCCTGCCCATCAATGCCTTATTTCAAGCTCTACTTAGTTACTTAGTTCATACTTGCAATGCTTATTTCCCTTTCGATTTCATTATTTCAGTACTTTCGGGAATGTGACTGGAAGGGAGTAAACAGGGTGCTTTCTTTTCTGCTGTACTTGAGCCTCCTAGCTTCCTCTCTTGAAATCTGGAATGAGTTTGCAATCACTTCTTCTGGAATTGCCTTCATGGCAGAGAGGCGTCCGGCCAGTTGTTCAGTTTGTGCATTTTCATGAGTCTTGAAGGCAATCCACTCTAGTCCCTCGTTCCCTGCCTGCTTCACTACTGCAAAGTTTTGTGGGGCAGTAAAAACCTGTCCTTCTCGGACATGGCCATCAAATACTTTCTGTCCATCATCCCCAACAATCTGAATGCGGCCGCTACCTCTAGTGATGTAGCAGATGCAGTGAGCGTTCTTGTTATAGTGGGGAGCCATCATAGCATTCTGCAAAATATTTAAGCAGACAATGTTCACCATAAGAAAATTTATAATCTAATCTTCTTATATTTATTTACATTCTGTGTGTTGACCATTTTGGTTCTTATAATTCTTACCCTGTAAAGTACACCTTTCTGAGCACTGAGCTGGAGGAGTTGAAGGACGGGGAGGTCATGGCTGGTGACGGTGGTGATGCGACCTGCATTTGGGTTGAAGAAATCAGCATGTGATGGTTTATTGACGTTCTGCTTCAACCTTGCTGTGCAGAAAGTTTCCTCAATCCCATTGTATATGGATCGTTGGTGACTTAGGTATTCCTGCTCCCTTTCTTCCTCCTCTTGGCTCTGTTGTGGGATTACCAGATCAAGCTCTCTCCTCACTTGGACTATGATGCCCCTCATGTCATTCTGGTTCTTCAACCTTCTCGCTAGTTCGGTGTCAATGTTGAAAGCTTCAGCTAAAATCCTGTCATCGAACCCGTTAAAGATGTTGCGGTATTGCTCTCTCTGCCCCCTGCTCCTTCCCCATATCTTGACTTGAGACCACTGCCTACTCTCTTCAGATTCACTTCTCTGGCTTTGTAATTCGCTTTGTGGGTTACCAGCGAGGAAGAATTTCTATCACCATAAGACAGATATCAGCTTAGTTAGATGACCCAATTTCAGTATAATCAAGAAAATTATTGACGCTGGATATGTTAATTTTATACCCTGAAGTCTTGATCGAGCTGATTAGTTGCACTGGCAGTGTCCATGAGTACGATTAGGACAAGATCGGAATCCCCATTGTTGTAAAACCAATCTGATACTCCTGTAGGCAGGGCAATGACGTCCCCCTCTCTGATTTGTCGAACCTTCTGGTGCTCGTCCCTGGGGCTTTGTCCATGCTCTCTCGAATAGTACCCGCGGGATTGTGATCCTGATGACTGGTATGTCTCAGGACACCCTGGAATTGCTGCTCCATGAAATCCTCTACCTGCATTGACAGTAATTAGTGAGCAGCTTAATCTCTTGCAAAAAACACGAAATGTACAGAACAGTACAGTACTATACATACCTTGGTCTACATAGACAAGCTTAGGTGTGTTAGCGTAGACCGGCAACAACAGTCCTCGTTGGCGGATAGTATGGCGGATAACAACAACACCAGCGCATCGGAACTGCTCATCGTTTTCATCCCAAATCTCTGTTTTGCCAGCCTCTGATTGGATTCTGCGAGAGGGCTCAAGCGCATTCAGCCTCTCGAGTTGACACTCAGTTGGTTGAGAGCGTTGTTGCCTCTCGAGCCTTCCTTGCTGATATCCGGTTCCTACCTGGCTTGTTACTTGCTCTATTTGGGCAGAAATGCTGTGGAACAGAAAAAGGAAACAAAGACCAAGAGAAAGCCAAGAAGACGAAGCCATGGCTTGTGATCACCGATCAGAAATGTGTGTTGAACTCTGTTATGAACTTATGATGAATTAGAGGTGATGGTTGTCTTGGTATTTATAGGGAAGATGAGTGGGGTTTTGGGTTTGGGATTGGGATGTGGCAAATCGATTTCGCCGAGTTTTTCCCCCCCTGCATGTCTATTTGTCTTCATGTTTTGCGTGTCTTCAATGTTTTTCCTTGCCTTACACATAATCAATCACCTTCCATCAGGATTTTCTGTTTTGCCTCACTACTCTGCTTCTGAATGGCAATTTAATGGCTTGTTTGGAATAATTCAATGACAATGACTACCATTCAGCTAATGAGCATAGCCAATGAGCATAGCTGAGTGCTCATTGATTGTTTTGTTAATAGTAAAGGTATTACCTATGACTTGAATTACGATTGAATCTCACCTCCCTCCTGGAAAAAAAAAAATGACTACCATTCATTTACTTAATTAGTTTCGCCCATTGCAGAGTTTAAAATAAGGTAGGTATTAGTAACATTTTTGTTATTATTACCATTTTTTTATTTTAACTTGCTCGAATGAAATTAGTTATCTAAATCATAGACTAAAATTTTAGATACATAAA
Organism: Viola pubescens var. scabriuscula; assembly: GCA_002752925.1. Classification (NCBI taxonomy): domain Eukaryota; kingdom Viridiplantae; phylum Streptophyta; class Magnoliopsida; order Malpighiales; family Violaceae; genus Viola; species Viola pubescens. Next base: position 2,728 of record NBIL01030554.1, read on the forward strand.
GGATAGTAGACCCTTTGATATTATGCGTGAGATCCATTGATAACATTATATCATATCCACTAGTACAACGAGTGAGATCACCAGTACTTTACCTTATAAACATAAAAAAATATGGTACCTTGATGTAACCAAATTTATTCTCGCAGATGACACCTAATAAAATCGAATTTTTTTTTTGTAGGGATTAAATATATAATAACTTTTACTAATTTTTTTTTGGTAGTAACTTGACTATATAGTTAAACTTTTTTGTTTTTTTAGAGAGTATTCTTCTTTTCTTAAAATAATCACACTTCTCCCTTAATCCCTTTGCATCTCTTGGCAGGATTGATCAATTTTCCAAACTGTAAAAAGTTGGATTTCTTTTTAAAAAGTGAAGCCCATGGATTACAAATTAGTTGAAGAAGCCCATGTAACGAAGTCTTCACTCTTCCCTTCTTCTGTCCTCCTCCTATTTCAAACCCCTGTTTTCAGTTATCGATAAGGACGCGGAAGGGGAGAAAGGCGCCACTTGTTTTCTCTCCAGCATTACAATGGCTCTGTTGACTACCTTCTCCTCCTTTACTGTCCCTACCACCAAATTCCTCTCCAGCAACAGCTACAACGACAGTTACTGCTGGTTCTCTCGCCATTTCCCAAATACTCGAACTCGAACGAGACTCAGACCAATCGCTGCAAAACTTGCAGAGAAGACGGCGCTACAGTATAGAAAACTTGGCGACTCTGACCTTCTAATCAGCGAAATCACTCTCGGAACTGTTAGTTGTTAGTATATGTTCTGTTTTTCCCTTAATTGCTATTATTCTGTACTTTTGTCGTTGTAGGACTGGGTTTTGATTTGTGCATCTTGTGTGTGTATGATTTTCCAGATGACATTTGGTCAACAGAACACTGAGAAAGAATCTCATGAAATTCTTAGCTATGCCTTTGATCGTGGCATTAATATTCTTGACACCTCAGAAGCCGTAAGTTTTGAGGCGACATTTTTTGTGTATGTGTGTGATTTCTTTGTTCAACATTAAATTTCACTTGTCGAGTGAAGAATTTGTAGGAACGACGTGCTGCTTTGTGTGATTTCTTTGTTTCAACTGGATATGCATTCTGAATGCTCGGTAGGATGAGGTTTTTTTTTTGCACATTCTGAATGCTAGGATGGGTTAAATTCTGCTGTATTTATGATATCTGGTTTAGTGACGGAATGCAATGGAATGTGATATTTCATTTTATTAAGCTTATAGTTTTGTATGGATTTCCCTTTCATTCAAATTTCCTCTCTGTTTGTAAGCCGTTCACCGTAACATCACAGTTTCTGTTTTCCAGTATCCCATACCAATGAATAAGGAGACGCAAGGAAGAACAGACCTCTATATTGGTAGCTGGTTGAAGTCTCAGCCTCGCGATAAGGTATGATGCATGACTTACTGATGTGCGTTTACTGATGATAGCTTGCGGTGTTCATTACTATCTTGCATGTTTTCCTTAATCCTACATTCTTCTTACTGGGCATTTTGTATGCTTCTGCCTGGATCCTTTCCTTAAATAATGCAAGCTCTAAAAGGAAAAGGCTTCTGTAAATTGGCAATATATAATTATTTTTTAAATGGCACACATGCCACCAGAAGGCCCTAACTTTTCTGGTCAGTACACTTAGGGTCAGTTTTTTTTTAGATAGGACTTTCGGGTCAGTTTAACTATCTATTCTATGTGCTGAACTGTTTCCAATCAATGATATAATTGTTTTCTCTATCTTATGGATAGGTTATTGTGGCTACAAAAGTATGTGGTTACTCAGAGCGGTCTGCTTATATTCGAGATAATGCAAAAGTTTTGCGGGTTGATGCGGCTAATATCAAAGAGAGTGTAGAGAAAAGCCTTAAGCGGCTTGGCACTGATTACATTGATCTGTTGCAAATTCATTGGTAAATTCGAAGTTTCATTATGAGTTGTTATGGAAGTATGCATTTCATTTTATTAATTTCTTTTGCTTGTGATAGAAAGTGTGACTACATATGAGTCTACTCAGAATGTGGAATGTGCTAGCTATATTATCTTGTGACATTGGAAGCTAAAAAAGCTGTCTCGCCATGTTATTTCATGTACTGTTAGGAATTTTTAAGAATTTTCTTTTCAGGTATCTCTACTGTTGCATCAGATTTTGCTGTACTTTGGGAAACTGTATTGTTTCTTTTGTGAAGTCTCAATCTGTTCTTTGGTCATAGCCCAAAAGAAACAACTGTTCTTTGGTCATATGTGGGAGCAGGGGCATCATGCGTTATGATTTTGGATCTGTGATGCAGTGACTTATTTTTTTAACTGTAAATGCAGGCCGGATCGCTATGTAGCATTGTTTGGTGAGTTTTCATATGATTATTCTAAGTGGAGATCGGGTGTGCCATTTGAGGAGCAACTCAGAGCTTTTCAAGAACTTATTGATGAAGGAAAGGTATGGCCTCCTATGTTGTGTGCAGTCATTGTGTATGTGCAACAGCATGTATACTTGAAAGAAAATGATCCTTAACTTCAACTTTTGGCTGAATATTTAAATCAATAGAACTACACTGTTTCCTTTGTGATGGATAAAGAATTTGAGTATTTAACTGTGCATATGGAGCGTCTGTGATCTTAATTAGGTACGCTACATTGGTGTTTCAAATGAGACTTCATACGGAGTTATGGAGTTTGTTCACGCAGCCAAAGTTGGGGGACTGCCTAAGATTGTTAGTATCCAGAACAGCTACAGTCTACTAGTGAGGTGCCGCTTTGAAAGTAAGAATTGCTGTCGACACTTTTAGGCTTAAGATGACATCTTATAATGGGTCACTTTTAAGCGCCAATTGTTGTCCAAATGTGATAACAGATATACTGTTCTTCTATCACCTTTTTGTCATTCAAGGCCAGAAGAGTCTTTGACCAACAAGGAATTAAAAATAGTTTTCAGTTTTTATTGGCATTAAAAGTCTGCACTGTATTGTTTTTGGCGCTTAATTATCAGGCTTCAAAGTATATCTTCCTGATCTTTTGCAGTTGATCTACTGGAAGTTTGCCACCCGAAACATTGCAACATTGGGCTACTTTCTTACTCCCCCTTGGCTGGCGGAGCTCTGAGCGGTAAATATATTGATATTAATTCTGAAGCTGCAAAGAGAGGAAGACTGAACCTCTTCCCTGGCTACATGGAAAGATATAAAGATTCACTTGCGAGGGTATGTGGATAATGTAGATCTATTGATTGCGATTAACTTTCCTATACTCAAATGCACATTGCATTCTTGACACAGTGACTTGCTTTCTAGTAACTGACCTCTATAAAAGAGGCAAGCTATTATTTTAATGTTAGATGTCTCATGTTGTCTCGCAGCTGAAAGCTACTGCAGGACTTGGGGCCTGATATTTCTTGTTTGTTTTTCAGGAAGCTACAGTTCAATATCTTGAATTGGCCAAGAAGCATGGTTTATCCCCGGTTGAGCTTGCCCTTGCATTTGCAAGAGATCGTCCTTTTATGACGAGCTCAATCATCGGTGCAACCTCTGTTGAACAGCTCAAAGAAGACATTGATGCTTTTGTGACAACTGAGCGGCCCTTACCACCAGAAGTAATGGCAGGTGTTGAAACTATCTACAAGAGATACAGAGACCCTGCCATTCTTTGAGTTTTCACAGCTGAAAAATCCATGATTCTTTTCCGCCTGTAAAAACTGCAGATTCATTTCTTTGCCACAAAATTTTATGGTGCTGCACCTTATTCCGTTAGTCACCATGTCTAAAGAATTAGGGCAAAAACTATTGCAACTGTCAAATACCTTTTATCTTTTTCTTGTTTTTTTATATATATATTATTTTTTTTATCGCAGAATAAAATGGTGGGGTCTCGAGATTATCCAAGTTTTAGTACTAAAAAATAATAAATTAGTGATAATAAATTATAATTAGCCAAGTGGCGAGATTTTATAGATAAAAAAAAATGCATGTGATTTGACGTGGAAGCGAGAGACGAAGCGCGCCAATATCTGACCCCAATTTCTTTTGAGCTGCAAACTTTCCTAAACATGTGACTCGCTGCTTTGCTTCCCTTCCCTCCCATTTCGCCATTCTCTTTCTCTCTTTCTTTCATCTCCTCTAATCTTTGATCTGCATTTTTCTTGATTGTCGATTTCAATGGTCCAATTCAAAAAAAATACTTAAACATTCTGCGGTTTATTTGCTACTCGGTTCATGATCTGTCAAGTTTTGACATGCGGCTGATGATAAATTTGGAACTTTTTTTTGAAGGTTTCTTGATCTGAGTTTTGAATTCTTGAGCTTGATCTGAGGTAATTTTACAGGGAAAAAAAAGGAAAATTGATAAAGAATAGAAAGAAAAAGGTTGATGAGAGGGCAAAGGAGAAAGAAAATACATATGCATCTATGAAGACTGGGGCACAGAAGACGCTGCCGCACCATCTGATGCAGTTGCTGTTGGTTAAGCTTCTTCTTCTGCAAATTTTTCAGATGGAATGGCAGATCTTTTTACTTATGGGAAACCTGAGCGTGACATTGAGCAAGTTAGTTCTTTTCCCCCCTTTTTTCTTCCTATTCATTGTTATGATTTTCTAGCTTTTGTGTATCTTCCTTTTTGTTTGGTTCCTAATACGTTTGTCTGCTTTGATGACTAAAATAGAGTAGGAAGAAAATAAATAATACATTAATGATTCTATCGACTCGCATGGTTTATTAGGTTTAATCTTGGGACTTAGCATGCCACATTCGGAATTATTCTGATTAAGTGGGGGAGAATAGTTTTGAAGTGTTGTAGCTTACACAGACATAAAAAAGCATGCAAAAATCATGAAGGAAAAAAATTGTTGATGACTCCTCACATTGAATACTAAAGGAGAAGTTTATCTGAATTGGTAGAGAGTATTCCTTTCACTTACATAAGGTTTGAAGTTTATAATCCAAGAAGCTCTTGTGGCCACTTTAATTTGTCATGACAGATAAAGTCTCTTTAATCATAGTTTGTCTTTTTTTCTTTTCCATTTTTGAAGGCACTTATTGCATTGAAAAAAGGAACTTCGCTCGTCAAGTATAGTCGGAAAGGAAAACCCAAGTTTCGTGCATTCAGACTTTCTCCTGTAAGTTATTTGCCATTCAGTTGATATAATTTACATGACATCACCCCACTATACAAATTTTCCAGTGCTGCGAATAGGGATGGGTGTATATGCTGCTTATAAATGTATTCATACTCGGGGGAAGTTTGGAAGTAAATTGTTACGAATTGCTTCAATATGCAGCATTGATTTCGGAAGTATCAGTAGAAACGACTTGCTAATAAGGTTGAGAGTTGAACCTGCAAGAACACAGCTCAAGGAATCTGCTTCTCCCTTGAGCCTGTCATTTAATCAATTTGGTGGTTGGTTCTGTAATGTCATGTTGTGTACCAACTACCAAGTTAGTTGCATCTAATCTCAAACAAGATCATTTCCTCGGTTATCTAATTAGTTGTTGTATCAGACTATGACTACTTTTATGAATGGATTAGCCCAAAGATCTTGTGTTACCAATCTCTTAATTGGAAAATTCCCTGCAGCACTTGGTTTATTGTCGGTCTGTGCATTTGCTAATTTGGCTACACTTACTCCCGAGTCTCTCCTTCAGTGTTTTAGTTTTATGAATCATTATTATGTATATTTTAATAATCTTAAAGTTATAAATGACTTTAATTTTAGTGCTATTAACAGGATGAAACGACATTGATCTGGATATCGCACGGACAAGAAAAGAATCTGAATTTATCTTCCGTCTCAAGGATCATCCCTGGACAGAGAACTGTGAGTTGATCTTTTTCCTCTTGGAGCTTGTTGACATGTTCCAGAGTTCAGTTAACTTTCGTTTTAGTATCATACAATGATGGTTCCTGTTTCCACATGGATGTAACAGGCATTGTTTGCTGTATTTCTGTAGGCTGTGTTTAGAAGATACTTACGCCCAGAAAAGGATTACTTGTCATTTTCTCTTTTATATAACAACGGGGAAAGGTCTCTTGATCTGGTAGTGCGGAAATATTTGGACTAAATGTACATTAATTTTTCATTAGTCCATCTTAATAAAAATCTTAAATCACCTATTACACTTATTTTTCCTGTTCATAGATCTGCAAGGACAAAGTTGAGGCAGAGGTGTGGCTTGCAGGCCTTAATTCTTTGATCGGGAAAAGTAGTAACAGGCGTACGAAGAGTGATATATCTGATGTGAGTTTCCATTTCAACAAAAATCCATTTTGCACTGTTTTTCAGTTCTTATATAGTTGTACGGAAACCAAATTGCTTTGATTACATGCTCTGTAGCTGTAGTGAGAAAGTGCATTTCCCTTTTTTGTGTTGTTCTCTTTTGAGGAAAAAGCTATTAGTTTTAGAAAAGCTTTGTTACTTGTGATTAATTTCTTTTCTTTGTTAATTTGTTTGAAAATGCTCATTTCGTGAAGCTAAGTTTCTTATTTTTATGTTTCTATGTCAGCTAACTGGTGATGGAGATTTTTTTTCAAACAGCCGTCCATTCAGTGCAACTCTAGAGTTCACTTCAAGTATCAGCCGTGCTCGGGTGTCTGTTGATTTAGGTCCTCGTGATTCATCAAGCTCAGATGCGGGGACAGATCGTGCAAATATGCAACTAAGAGGAAGTACTGATGGTTTTCGAATTAGTGTTTCAAGCACTCCTAGCTGTTCTAGTGGTGGATCTGGTCCAGATGACATCGAATCATTGGGTGATGTCTATGTTTGGGGAGGAATTTGGAGTGATGGGGTTTTGTCTGATGGGTCTGCAACCTCAATTACTACAAGGAATGACATGTTGACTCCTAAATCCCTTGAATCAAATGTGGTTCTTGATGTTCATCAGATTGCCTGTGGTGTGCACCATATTTCTCTTGTAACGAGGCAGGGTGAAGTTTTCACCTGGGGAGAGGAATACGGGGGAAGACTTGGTCATGGAGTTGGGAAAGACTGTATCCAGCCTCGACTTGTTGAGTCTCTAGCACTTAATAACATTGAGTTTGTAGCATGCGGTGAGTATCATACCTGTGCTGTATCGGCAGCTGGTGACTTATTTACTTGGGGTGATGGCACCCGTAATAATGGACTTCTTGGTCATGGCACTGATGTGAGCCACTGGATACCAAAAAGAGTCTCAACCCCTTTAGACGGACTTCAGGTTTTGTCTGTTGCATGTGGCTCTTGGCATTCAGCATTAGCAACTTCAAACGGGAAACTGTTTACATTTGGTGATGGAACATTTGGTGTTTTAGGCCATGGAGATAGGGAAAGCGTCTCCTGTCCAAAAGAAGTGCAGTCGTTGAGTGGGCTAAAGACTATAAAAGTTGCTTGTGGTGTGTGGCATACTGCAGCTATAGTGGAGGTCATGGGACAATCTGGTAATGTTTTATCCAGAAAGTTGTTTACCTGGGGTGATGGTGGAAAAAACCGTTTAGGACATGGCAATAGAGATGCTTACTTGTTTCCTACCTGTGTCTCTTCACTTATTGATTATAACTTCCACCAGTTAGCATGCGGGCATACCATGACTGTTGGCCTCACAAACTCCGGTCATGTGTTTACCATGGGTGGTAGTTCTTATGGCCAGCTAGGCAACCCAAACTCTGATGGAAGTTCTCCGTGTTTGGTACAAGACAAATTGGTAGGTGAATTCGTTGAGGAAATTTCTTGCGGGGCATATCATGTTGCTGTTCTAACATCTAGAAGCGAATTGTTCACTTGGGGAAGAGGTGCCAATGGACAATTGGGACATGGAGACACAGAAGATAGAAAGACTCCAACATTAGTAGAAACACTGAAAGATAGGCATGTTAAGAACATATCTTGTGGGTCAAATTTTACGTCTTGTATATGCCTACACAAGTGGATTTCTGGGGCAGACCAATCTGTTTGCTCTGGCTGTCGACAAGCATTTGGTTTTACCAGAAAGAGACACAATTGTTATAATTGCGGGTTGGTGCATTGTCATTCTTGCAGTTCCAAGAAAGCATTGAAAGCCGCATTAGCTCCAACTCCTGGGAAACCACATCGCGTTTGTGATGGCTGTTATGCAAAACTGAAAGCTGCCGAGGCTGGTAATCCTGCTAGTGTTACGAGGAAAGCTACAGCGCCACGTTACTCTGTGGATATGAGGGAAAGATTGGACAGAGGAGAACTTAGGTCATCAAGAATCTTACTCTCTCCCATTATAGAGCCTGTAAAATACCTTGAGATCAGATCAGGAAATCCCGGGGCAAAATCTGCTTCTATGGTCAGAGCTTCCCAAGTTCCGTCTGTTTTACAGCTAAAAGACGTTGCATTTCCAAGTACACTAGGTGGAATTCAATATGGACGGAAGCCTGCTCCCGCTACCCCTCCCCCTCAATCTCAACCTCTACCTCAACTTCTACCTCTACCTATATCTCCACCTAACTCGAGATCTTGTTCACCATACTCACGAAGGCCTAGCCCTCCACGTTCTTCCACTCCCGCATTTTCTAGGAGTGTCATTGATAGCCTCAAAAAGACAAATGAGCTTTTGAAGCAAGATATGTCAAAAATGCAAAACCAAGTACTACTACTTTTATATCATATTCCACTACTTTGTTGCTTCCTTCTTTTGTTATATTTGCAGGTATATAAGTAAAGATATCTACGGATAGAGACTTATAACCATCCTTTTGCCATTTTCTTCTTGTTGACATCAGATTAAATCTTTGAAACAAAAGTGTGATGTTCAAGAGATGGAGATTCAGAAACTACAAGAACAAGCCAAAGAAGCTGCTAATTTTGGTGCAGCAGAATCTTCCAAGTGTAGACTAGCTGTCGAGTTCGTAAAATCAATCACACATCAGGTTTTTTTCTCAGATTTTTCATCTAATCGATCATTTAGTGCTCCCCGCACAAGCAAAATATTGTAATTGCATGGTCACTGAAGTAGCGTTGAGAATGATAACTTCGCCTTCTCTGTAAAACACGTGTAGGGTACTCTGTTACTTTTCATAAACCTGAGTAGAAAATGAGTAATCTTTACATACAGCACAAGTATTTTCTGAGAATGACAGTTTCCTTTTTTTACTTTGCCCATCCAAATGATCGATAGAATCTTACTACCTTCATGAAAACAGATGAAGGAAATGACCGAGCAGTTGCCTGCTGAGGTTCAAGAAAACGAGACATTGAAATCTTTGCATGCCCAAATGGAAGCTTTTGTAAACACAAAAGAATTGACTGAAAGTTCTTCCATACCCGAAAGTTTAGATGCTTTCGTTGCAACACATGACATGCCTGAGCAGAGGATGGAAGAGCAAGCGGCGGATGGCATGAGAGCTGGTGATTCATCTCAAGATCTACCATCAGCTTCTAATCCACCAGGCACTTCAGGAGCAAGCAGAGGAGGACACAGAGAAATGATTGAACAATTCGAACCTGGAGTTTATGTAACTTATATCCAGCGTTCCAGCGGCGCTAAAGTCTTCAAGAGAGTCAAATTCAGGTACTTGCACATCTTAATGTTGATGATTTCATGTAATCAATCATCTTAGACCTACTCATATTTGGTCTTTGCAGTAAAAGAAGGTTTCAGGAGCAGCAGGCAAATGAATGGTGGAGGGAAAACAAAGATCGGTTACTTAGACGGTACAGCCCACCGGTTCCAGGTCCGGGCGGATTACCGCCTAGTACTCCAGGCGCATCATCGTCCACTTCAGCTCCTGCCGAGGACAACAGCGAAGCGGCGCCGTCAGAATCATAGTTTCTTAGATTAGTATCTTGGATTACAATGTAGGAAGTGAAGCTACTTAGGGTCAAATTATACTGTTCTTCAACTCCAATTACCAGTTCTTCTAGTTTTATTGTAAAATGTACTACTACATTTTTTGTTAACCAAGAAATATATTCTTTTCTTCATTCTTTTACAAAACTGGTATAGCATTGGTCAAATAAATACTACAGTACCAGATTTCCTACTATTATATTTATCACCGGCCAGACAACTACGTAATCATTGTCCATTCGTTGTTATCTATTTCAAATTCAAATATTGGGCATAGTTTTACGTGTAAATAAACGTGGCATAATATTAATAAGAATTTCTGCTAATTTTACTAAATAGTA
>NBIL01030556.1:0-10707 GCA_002752925.1 Viola pubescens var. scabriuscula
TCTCTGAGTTTTCTTTTTTTCCTATGTTTAGATAAGAAATTTATCTGATTCGTGATTCGTATATCGTTAGGCCTAAGTAATTTATCTATCATACGATGTTGCAAAGTATTTATTAAGTAGGAAAAATATCTTTAGTAATATTTTTAAGGTTGAAAAAGAAATGCTTCCAAAAGTGTATCAAAAGTCAAAGGGAAGAGGTTTCTTAATGCTCATTCTATAATCCGAGACTAATTTTCAATTTTTTTTGTGTGTGGAAAAGGCTATAATTTTATAAATGAAAGGAACAAAGTCAACCAAAATGTGACAAAATTAGCTACCTCTACCTCGAAACCAGTCCGCCATATAGCATGTAGTAAGACCTTGGTATCTTCGTTGAAACTAGCTAGAAGATCGGAATATGACACCATTCCTTAATTTCAATCCAAATGTGCCAATAAATTAACTGAAAGAGTACTTGTCAAAACATCGCTGAAAATCAGAGTATCATCAACAAATTGAACGTGTGATACTTCCCACCCCTTTATCTCACACTTAATTAAGTAATTTTATCGAACAATGTTCGTGGTAAAGTATTCAATTCTTTCGCTGCCAGATTGAACATGAAAGGAGATAAAGGACACCCTTAACGCAAACCCTTCCAATAGAGAACTCTAGAGTCGGGCTTCCATTTATCAGCACTGAAATCCGGGATGATTTCAAACTAATTAACACCAATCCCTTTACTTGGGTGTATTTTTGCTGGTTTATGAACAACCAAAGTAGCATAAATCTATAGATAATTTTACCCATCCGTATACATTATTAAAATCCTAGTAGCCAATTTTCTCTATAAATATACGTTATACGGTTCTTTTACTTTTAGAAATGTGGGCATAGCTTGCCAAAGGAGGGTTATAAGTTTTCAATAGATAAATGCATGGTAATCGTTTGATTATGAATCCTTAACTATTTCAAGCAAATGACATTAGGATTCGTTCCACTGTCTTTATTCATAAGTTGCAAAAGTTGTATTTCTTTTTTTCAGCTCCATTATTTGACGCCCAATTCGAAAAGGAAAAAGGAAATTTTGGAATATTAATCCACATGAAGTTAACTTACTATGCTTGAATTAGTCAAAAAGAGTTTAGTTTAGGTTTCTATAACCAAAGGAAAAAAAATTACCGCAACCTTGTAGCTGCTTATTGGACGGATCAGCTCGAGTCCGGGTTTAAAACTTCAAATCTCTCGTAACGTTTATACAGGTAGGATCTATTTTTTCAAAGTTTAAACTCGACCCTCTAAATTAAATAGGCTGCTTAACGTTTAGCTTAGTAAGAGTTTATTTTATTTTACCACACCAAAGCTTGTAGTTTAGTTGGTCATGGGTTGGACCATGCTGGGGTGAGAATTATAATTGCTAGGCTAATTAAGTCTCCCCGAAATAAAATAAAAATAAAATTTGGGATAATTAATGACCTAATTACCATTGTTTTTTTATAATTAATTAACATAAATATTGGTGCATTGCCTAAGCATAGCCCCTGGTGTCAAAAGTTTACAACCTCTAGAAGTATTGCAGTGCTCCTAATTTTACTCCATGTTTAACATTACTTAGTCTGGTTTGGATAGATACTATTAGAAGAATGCCTACGAATTTCAAAGGCCATGGATTTTCCAACCAAAGAATTAATTGATGTAATTAATCATCCTCAACCAAAAAGGGAAAAAAAGCTTTTCTAAGATAATGCTTCAACTTTTTCCACCTACACTTTTATAGAACTTCATTAATACTCCAGAAAGCACACTGTGATCTACTTAAATTGAAAAAGAAAATAATGGAAAAACAGATAATGCCAAAAAGAAAGAAAAATAAAAAAGGGATTGGCAATCATTAATCCAAATAATTAGGTTAGCCTTATTCTTAATGGTATGCCGGTGACCTTAATTAGCTAGCACAAAAAATGTAAAAAGAAATCTCCAATTGTGTCGAACTGAAAATTCAAAAGGGTTTTTTACTAAACAATTAAAAGTTCGAATCCTAGCATTTTGCGAGAGTTCAAACTAAATAAACACTCTTAGTAGATCTATGGTCAGTCGACATAATGAAAGCTATAAAAATGTTGTCATTTACTTTGACGGCGAAATGGAGTTTCCGTACGTTGGTGCCGTTGAATCTAATTATAAAAATATGGTATTTGTACACATGTGTTTGATGCCCCTAAATTTAGGAGTGTAAGAAACCGAGCCAAACCGAAAATTAAACCGGACTAAAATGGACCGATCAATTTAGGTTAATTTTTAACTAAATCATATACGGACAATTTAGTTGGGTTTCTTTCTTTCAAAGCTTGAAAACCTAACTGAAAAATTGTAGGATCATTTTCATTTATATACATAATATATATATGTATATATTTGTATATATTTATAAAATACCCGTTTTAATTTTATTTTAAACTGAAGCTATAGCTTATTAATTTACTCAAATTTTCAAGAAAATTTACACGTCAAGTTCATGGGGGTAATGTATCATTTCATAAACCACCACATCAACCCTTTATTGGTAGAGATTTTTTCAATAAAAGTTGAAAAAAATATTAAAAAAAAAACCGAAATGAGTAATAACCGTAAACCGTCCTGATCTGGCCCGTAAAAAGTGAATTGAACAAAATCAAACCGTTTTTGAAAACGAATCGGTTCAGCTAATTATCAATTTCTATATTTCAGTTTAGTCTGAATTTTTCCCCAAATTGGACCTACCAATAAACAATAAAAATATCATTAGGCATGTAATTTATTGATTTTAGGTGTTTAGTTTTTATTAATGACACTTGGATTTGTCAAAAATAAAAAAGTTGATTGGTTGTTAGCGGGTGGTAAAGACGTAAAGTACCCGTAGAGATTGGGGTTGGAATCTCACATGTATCTGTTAAAAGAAAAAGAAATAGAAACAAACCGTAATATTATTTACCCAATAACTCAAATGAATCATTGTCATGATTACAATATTGCTCATAATTAAAATCATGATGATGATGAACAGTGTGTTTTATGCTACTACTTAAATGATAAAAGTGACAATTAAAGAAAATAAAGAAGGCACACGACCTGTCCTTCCTGTGTGTGTTTACTGCACAATATATTGTTAATGGAGCAAACAATGTGGGCCTGGTGTGCATAATTTCTTAGTAAAGGTATGAACTAAAGAAATTCAGCCTATCAAAACAAAAAAAATGAACTGAAAATTTGAATTATAACAATAGGCCAAGCTTTAATTAATAATTAGTACGTTCATAATCTTTTGACTTTGTAGTCAAACAGATAATAATTATAATCGGTCGTCAAGTCATATCGGCATTAATCCTTGGGATTCTTAGTGTTCAATCTTTCTAAATCAATTATATCTCTGTTCCATTGCATCATATGATGCTAATGCCCAAGTTTGTGTAAAAATGCAGCAGAAAATTACTTCTAGTCTATTTAAATTTATATATAATGGAAATATATTTATTATACACATTAATTAGTTCTAGCTATTTAGTCTTAAGATCAATTCGTTTCTTAATTTACGCAAAACTAATTAGGACTTTTTGATTTGTGTTAGGAAGAGAATACTTTATTCTCTGCGGAACTCATTACGAATAAAATTAATTATATCATTTGGACCTATAAAAATGTTGAATGGCAGGACAGATTAATAACAATATTTATCGAAGTTAAATATAAACTGAATAAAATAAGAATACAATAATAGTTAATACTCTGATAAATATTGAATCATTTAGGATTTTTAGTTTTTTTTTATATATATCTTCGGTATTTAGTTGGGTCCCATTTTGACCTAATTAATCTTCATTTCTATCACGAAAGTCCTTTATGAATTCCTATTCGAATCCACTAAAAATTAAAGTAAGCGATATCATTTGATATTTTACTTTAACCGAAGCTACTCAGACCTTACTATCTCAATTAATTTTTAAAAGTTTACTGCGAAATTATTTTAATCGCTTGGTTAGAAAAAGTTAACAGTAGTGAGATTTTCAATAACAGGTACAGTTTAATTAGGAAAAAAATTACAATGTTGATGAAATCAGAAATTGATAGTAACATTTGGCGCGAACGAGAAAGGGTCCACGGCAATTCACAGTCTCCATGTTGATCTATTGTGGGTGGTCGATGAATCCTAGGTGGGACCTGTCAAAACAAAACATAGGAGATAGGACCCTCACTCATCACCTTGCATGTTTGACACGTGTACAGCCCAGTCCATCCTGAAAACAATCAAAGACAATACAGGAATACATTACACACCCAAAAGAAAAATCAAAATTAAAATTTGTAAAAAAGAAGAAAATAAAAAATAAAAATAAATGTCCTGTCCCTCATATATAATTGGACATACAGCTCCTCACTGCATTGAAACTGAACATTTGAGCTTTTGCCCTCAAAAACCCTAAAAAACTGGGCCACCATCATCACCACCACCAATTTCAGTACAAACCCCTCTCTCTCTCTCTCTCTCTCTCTCTAGCAGCTCACATATTTACATTAAATTCCTCTGTAGCAGCAGAGCCCCAGCTGAGCTGATCAGTCAGTTGTTTTGTTGTACTGCACAAATCTCTTGTATGATTTCATCAAATCATCACTATACTATAGTCTCCTCTCCTCCTCTCCTCCTTCTCTCCTCCTCCTCCTCCTCCTCCTCCTCATCATCATCATCATCATCATCATCATCATCATCATCATCATCATCATCATCATCATCATCATCATCAACTCCAATTCTCTTTCTTTTCATTTACTTATTTATTTATTTAATTTTGTCACCCATTATTAAATTATGAATTTATTTATATATAAGTATCCTAGTGTGATGAGATCTTTCGCATGATGTGGAACTTTTGTTGCACTTTTTAAATGAACAAGACACAAGACTGAGTTTTGGTCTGTCATTGGCTGCCATACTCCTTTGGAGAAGTGAGAAGAGGGAGAAAAAAAAACACAAAAAACAAAAAACAAAAGGAGAGGACAAAGAGAGACAGAGATTTATTTTTGTGTATAATTAAAAGAGAAGGATTAAAATGGGGCATCACTCTTGCTGCAACAAACAGAAAGTGAAGAGAGGGCTGTGGTCACCGGAAGAAGATGAGAAGCTCATCAGCTACATCACTACCTACGGCCATGGATGCTGGAGCTCTGTTCCCAAACTTGCAGGTGATCCATCATATCTCTTTTAGTTATTTCTCTCTCCTTTTCTTGATTCTTTCTTGCAACCAACCAACCAACCCGTTTCTTGATTTTCTTGATTCTTGATTTCTTGTACAGGGCTGCAACGATGTGGGAAGAGTTGCAGGCTGAGATGGATCAATTATTTGAGGCCGGACCTCAAACGTGGAAGTTTCTCCCCTAAAGAGGCTGCCCTCATCATTGACCTCCATAGCATTTTAGGGAATAGGTAATTATTACGAATTAATCAAGATCAAGATTCTATTATTTCCTTTCTTCTCTTCTTTCATTTTTTTTTCTTTTATATATATATATAAATGATGATGATGATGATCAGGTGGGCACAAATCGCGAAGCACTTGCCAGGGAGAACAGACAATGAGGTGAAGAATTTTTGGAATTCAAGCATCAAGAAGAAGATCATCTCTCATGTGGAACATCATAGGCATCATCATCATCATTGTCATCCTCATGCCGGTATTGTTCCTTCTGCTGCTGCTTCTGCTTTAGCAGCCACCTTCAGTACTACTACTCATGATCCAACGACTATTGATCAGGAAGCTGCTGCTGCTTCTGCTTTCTTCTCTCATCAGTTCAATGCAAATGCAAACCCTAATGATCTAATCATCTCCCAATTACCAGATCACCTATACCATCATCTTTCCTCTTCCTCCCCATCTTCTAATTCCATGTTTCAAGGCTTTGCTCATGCAGATTTCAAATTCATGAACCAACCCAACAACAACAACATCAATTACAATACTCTCTCTCATTTCTCCCCCTCATCTGTAATTCCACCACCACAACATCTCAACCATTCATCCTCAACTCTTGAACCATTTTCTTGGCCGCCGTTGCCTAATTATCTTCCTCCTCATCAACATCTTCTTGATCCAATGACCAATGGGGTTGGTGTTGCTGTTGCTGATCAAGGTTTTGATAACAATAATGATGTGCAGCTGGCTCCTTACCATGTTGAGACCATTGATCAAGCCATGAATATCCCAGTTGTGCCAAAGGTATGGGAAATCTTTGAAGGAAATGTTTGCACTAATAATCCTTCTTCCTCTTCTCCTGCACCACAAGAAATGGTTGACCCACTTTCTAGGCTTCCATGTTTACCAATATCTGACTATCCATATGATCATCATGATGATCACCACCACCACTACACTCACATGGCAACAAATCTGGAGTATATGGATGCCATGATCATGCCATCATTGCCTTCATCATCATCCTCATCATCAGCATTTTCAGGTGCCAATCTCGTTGCAAACCCTAATCATCATCATCTCCCTTCTTCAAGCAGCTGGGATGCCTAGAGACACAGTCTTATGGAGTATATATTTATGATGGCCAGGGCCAGTGTGTGTGTTTTTTATGTCTAAGACAGATCTAAGGTGTGTGTGTGTGTGTGTGTGTGTTTGTTTGTGTATGGGTTGATTTATGAACCCAATGAATGATATGATGATATATACAATATTGCATTTATTTGCTCAACTGCAAAAGATGTTGAATGTATGACTCTAATGGGAAATCCTAAATGTTTCTAGTTCAGGTCCTTCTGCAACTAATGCTTGCTTCCCCAGCTTTCATCTCATGTTTTCTCTATCACCTAAATTATTTGCATATTAATTTCGTTCTTTCCCTCCTCGAGCTAACAATTATATGTTCTCTACATTTGTGTATTTTTGTTTTAATTACCTACATTTATATCTATGCATATATTCAAGAACTACCTCAACAACAATTTATTGTAGGTGTGGGGACTACAACTTTTACAAGTTGTAAGGCTCAACAATCATAAAAATATGTCAATTTCTTTTTACAAAAAAAATAAAAATAAAATAAAATCATTGACTTTGTTAGAGACTATGCATATAAATCATAGGCCCTAGCTAGCTGTCATGTAAAAGTTCACATTACCTTGTAAATTAACCATACTATATAGCTTTCTTAAATTTCCCTTTTCCTTGTTCTTAATTAGTGTGGCTTCTAATGCCAATTTCTGAAAATGTCACAAAAATTGAATTGTAATGAAGACACAATCTCAATATTTACTGACCAGATGGTCTGATTGCTTGAAGCTTTGGATCCATCGAATCGGACATTCAATTTTGGACTTGTCCGACATTGATCCAAGCACCCAAAGAAGACAATGTAACACTAAATTTAGTCAAAACTGATCATGAAGAGGACTGCTCCAAATGTTTAGAAGAGATCGAGGAGCCATACTCACCATCATCACCGGACCATTTTTTTTTTTTTTAGCATATATAAGAATTAATGCAACTTTTACTCAACTAAATTATAAGTTCAATGCTAAAAGAAAAGGAAAATATTGCTAGACTTTCTTCTGAATGTTTGCTCTCGTTTGGAATTGAACTCTTCCGACATCTCGGTTTTTTTTTTTTTTTTTAAATGATGTTAGTTTGGGAGAAAAATATGACTAATGGTAACTTTTTAAAGGTGTTAGTGTAAGGTTGGGGGTATAAGGGTATGTTTGACTAACGATAATTAAGTTAAGAGTAAACGTGAGTTTAACCGAGATAAAGTAGGGGCCTATTTGGATAAAAAAAATTGTTAGGATTGGATTTAAAACTTAAGAGAAAAAGTTCTTTTCCCTTCTATTTTTCACTTGCATATAAATCACTCAACTCCAAAATAAACTATAGTATAGCTTGTGCCAAATTTTTATTTGATAACTTAAGAAATAATAGATTCAAATAGAATAATGATTTGAACCATGACCTCTTAAAGGTTTCCTCCATACTTTATCACTAAATACAGACTTATTGTTTGTAATATCATAATTAATTCCAAATTTTAATATTATTGTTGGTAATATATACAAAAAGGAGATTTTTTTCTTTAAAAAAATGAAAAACGAAGAGGCTATGAACGTTAAGGTTTGGTGTACATCATTTTAAAATTATGTGACGCTTATTGAGTTTTCACCACACTAGACAAAGGTTGGTAGAGTTTTTACCACTCTACATGTTAATGAAGCTTTTTTTTAGTAGTAATTCTCTTGTTTGGTTATGCGCCATATAGACCATTAATTAATTAGATTACATAATTTGAAGTAATTTTTTTTTGGGGAGGTCGAATGCATAAATATCTTATTTTTATTAACCCATAAATATATAAGTGGAAAAAAAATCAACAGGATAACTCCATGTAGATCAGTAATACCAAAAAAATAAAGAGTTTAGTTAAAACAGAAAAAATGACCGGGAATTACACATTTTCTGTAATAATTTTTGAGACTTGAGTAAAAAAAAAAATTGGATTTTAATTTTTAAATTAATGATAATATATGTTTCGGAATTATGATAAATTTTTGAGAATTTTTAAAATAATATTTGGTATTTAATTAGTAATCATACTTGTATGTCTTACGAATATGGAACATTAGAAAATACTGCTTCAGCACTTATGGACTTTAAATTTATAATTGAGGGAGCAAGTTAAGACTTTGGAGGGCTTAATTGTAAAATATGTGATAAGTGAAGTTAGTTAGTGGACTAAACTAAATTAGTAGTTAAGTGAAAGGACTATTTAAAGGAAAAGAATTAGCATAAAATATTGAGATTTACCTCCACTCACCAATGGCTTCCTCTTTTCCATTATGGAGAAATGGAGCTCTCATCTCTCCCAATGGTATTGCCGAAAGTGAGAAGAAGAAGGAGAGGAGTTCCAATGCTAAATTTTAAGGTAACATATCCTTAATTAAAGTTGGTGATTAATATATTTTAGCAATGGATCCTTACTTTGAGCTAAGTGTGTGTACTATTCATCTTATTACTCCAAGTTTCTCATTATTTTTACATGCATTGATGTTTTTGACTTGATTTTGATATGAAAACATGAAATTGGTGCTCGTTGAAGGTGATCTACCATGTGTGTACAACCAATTTGATGTGAGGAAGATTTCGGTTTGGTTGTTTAAGGAAGAAGTGAAGTTATTGATCCATTCCTTGATAAACAAAAGTATTTATGTGAGTTATTCAGTTAATTAATTGGTATATGTAATCTTGATGAGTAAAAAGGATGCTGATGATGTTGCATAATTAGTACAATCAAAGTGTTTAAAGCGAGAAATTCAAATGGGTTTATGTGTGTTTCTTGATGTTCTTGATGAATTGATGATGATTATTGTAATTAAATTACAAGAATTAGGAAGTTTAAGTTGGAAAAGCCATAAGGATCGTGACATGCAAGAATTCGGGCGTGATGATCTTGTGATGATGATTCTATAGTTAATTAATTGTGCAATGATGGATTAATTATGAATTAGTTGAGTGGAAACTTGTCTAGATACATTAAGAGAATTCCGGCTAAGAGGAGGAATTGATTATGATGATGCTTAGTTATAAGAATCAATTTTATGAATTTCGTATTAAATGATAAATTTGACATGTTCAGCTTCGGGTCTAGTTTCGGCTAAGCTAAGAAATTTCGTGAAGTTGTGCTTTAAATGCATAAACCTGTGATGGATTGATTCGTGTAATTGAAGTTGTTACGTGAAATATGGGTGCGTAAATTGCCTTGTGACTGCCGAATTATCTAGTGATATTTTGTGTTCCGACTGGCAATTGTTACGTTTTACGGCATGCTCAGCTTTGATCAAGGTCTCGGCCAAACTTTAATAATTGTGTGCGTTGATCGGCCGTCGATACTGTAAAAAATAATTCGATTGTAACTTAGCACTAAACTACAAAAATGATTATAAACAATGGAAGATGATCGTTTCACATAGACAGTCATAACTGAATTAATCTTATTTAACCAAGTAATAAGCAATGAAAGTGGTGGTTTCAAAACCAAGATAGTGAATTGTAAAAGTACTTCAAGACTAGAACAAGAATTAAATAATACAATTTAAAAAAAAAGAGTTGAGCTTTAAATAATGAGGAAAACTCCCTGGTGAAGACTTACGTTGAGGTTCCAATAGTGATCATCCGATCATCGATACAAAAATAGTCAATTCAAATCCATAGAACAACTATAAAGTTAAGTTTCGCTTAGAACTTCTAATTTCCTCGTGACAAAATACATAATGATATTCTCTATCAAGATTCTTAATCCCTCTAGCAACCCTAAGGTACGTTGATCGTTTGTCAGGAGCGTAAAAAATAGTTATAAATTACAACTTTAAACCATCCACAAGGGACTTGTCGATAGTAGTAAGAGAATCGTTCGTAGAGATTTTGTTGGTGAGATGTGAATTCCTTTGATGACCGGTTGGGTTGACTTCCTCCTCACTGAATTTGGTGGTTGTTGGAAATGAAACTGTAAAAAGAAAATAAAACTGGAAAATATGTCTTGGCTGGAGGCTTGGCCAAGACAGGTGGTCAAGATTAAAAATAGTTAAAAGAAAATTCCCGGTAAGAGCATGAGCGGGCTATGTTCTTATGCTTCGATCACTGATTCAATGATGTTCATCTCTATCTCCACAGCGCTGCTATGGAGAAGACAACGCCTAACTCAAGTTTA